>JAZGTK010005395.1:0-17928 GCA_036877625.1 Ambastaia sidthimunki
AGTAAAAACCAGGGCAAAACAATGATTAAAACAACCAGAAAAAATATATTCTTTGGCTGATACAATGCTGTAAATCTTACAGAAAGGTCTTTTGAAATGGAAAACAACGACTTGAATGTTTTCTGTGGAGCAGAATAAACCGGCACAATGCACATTCTCCAGTGGTCAGGGTAAACTTGGCTTTCTCAGCTGGAAGACATCGGGTCTAGTGCCCTCATTACATGCAGCAGAGTGGCGTGCTCAATATCGTATTGAATATATCCCTCTTTGCAATTTCAGGGGCGTCGGACAAGCTTGCCTGTATAAAGGAGAAGCAGCTTTTGACTGACGTTATCTGGGGTTAACTCTGTTCCGCACTCTGCAGACTGCTATTGAATTTTACCACTGCCTAGCACACCTTGCCATTTTGTCTGGTTTGATGATGTATAGCCAGCAATGTGGTGGCATTTGTAATCACGAGCAAACAAACAATATCTCGGGTAATTGCGTTTGGGTGAGTTATGGAATTTTGCCCTTGTATACCCAGAGGCACAGTGGCCATCTTTTGAGTATTTGCATAAAAGTGAGTGGTGAGATTGATTCGGTTTAGTTTTTCCATGCTTAGAGCGGTGAACGAGGAGGAACAGATATCTATCTGTGTGATGGATTACTGTGTGGCTGTGGTTGAGGTACAGGAACTGTTGAGCGAGAGATCAGATAGGTCCAAATTATAGGAAGTTTGACTGAATGTGTAGAGGGAATGCCAGAACTTGCATTTGGAAATTCGGAAGGATTAAAAAACGCCCTTGAGTGTCCTTATGGAATTGGCTCTCCATTGTTTTAACTTTATACAAAGAAGGTTTAGCTAGTTAGCAAGGCCACCGTTAGCCCTTCTGGCAGATTAGGTAACTACATTATCAGGTTATACAACTCCTCTATTGATAACCATTCAAAAGCATACATGTATGAGCATGCAATGTCCCACCTAACATAGAACGTTCTCAATTACAGAAACACTCCTACAACCTAAAATTGTTAGCTGTGATATCTCCCATAGACATCAATATTTTATGAATTTATTTTTCTTTAGACATATAATGGACTTTCTTTTTTCCTGCTTGCTGTCTTTGGACTCACAGCTCCTGAATAGCTCCTGATGACTGTATGATCAGTGTAATGATCACTGGAGGCTTAAATTGTTTACATCCGCATCAATAGTACTGGTTTGCTTTATCATGTTTTTAAACCAAACTCCATAGACTAGCACAACAGGATGAGAATTCAGCGTGCAATGTGGCATTCTGTTCCCTGATGCCACCGAACATTCTGTTTGTAATTAAAGTCTAAATGGATGCCACTGTGAAACAACAAAGTCTTCATTTAAACCCTGAATAATGACATTGCAGTTAAGTGGACCCGGAGCCCCAGAGGTATCGCGGCAGAGAAACCTCATTTTAAAAACCCTGTACTTTTGATGCACTTTTTCTGGCTCTCGCTGGTGAAACTCTTCTTATCTTCTGCTGTGAGTGCATGCGGAAAAAGTCGAGTTTTAGACACAAAGCACAGCAGGTGCCTCTACCTGACTCTGCAAATGATTTCACAACAATGTAAAGAAAGAAACGAGGAAAGCGAATAGTAGGTTTATGCATACAATCAGGTTGAAAAATATGTGTTTGCAATTGTCTTTGAGGTATGTGCACTAAGCAGGCATCCTTCTGAGAAGACAATTACAGCTTAAAAACATAATGGCTTTCGGCAGTTAAAAGTAAACATTTGATCCTATCTGAATCTCAGATTTTACATAACATTACAATGGATCTTCTAGTGCATATACTAACTACAAGTGATGGAACTGAGGCTGCTGTTGTTTTGATGGGAAGAATCTTAATCTTTGAGTCCATTTTGGTTTTGTCTCTCTCATCCAATGTCTATAATTCATGAGCAAAATAAATGATTCATCATCTGGGTGGTCTGAAGATGTTTGGTTCAGCAGGAGCCAAACATTGATCCCTGGCATTGATCGTGAACCAAGGTGTCGAATTCAGCAGGGGGAATTCAGGCAGAAGGCAACTGGGTTTTATTCTCTGAACAGAGGTTGCTCATGCATGCAAAGTTATTGTTTTTTGGGCACTAAAATTGATATGAGCTGTCAGAGGTCCGTTTAGCTCAATAGCAGGGTTTAATGTTGCTGCCAAAACATTGGGTTCTGGATTTTGTGAGATATGTCCTTCAGCTGAACACCTAAAATCAGAGCCATTTGGGTCTCATAGATTCATGCAACAGATTTTCTGGTGGATTATCTAAGCAAGTATAGCCAATATCTGCTTAAGCATAAACATGAAGTGTACTGTATAACTGCCTGCATACCATTTCATGCTGAATATTTCACTCATTTACACATACTTCATATACAGTATAATATTTAAATACAATTTTTAGTGTAGCATGTGATGCAAGCTTTTCTGTATTGTCACTTATTGGTATATTGGTATTTAACACCATCTTTCTCTTGTGATCTCTCCCTCCATTTCTTTTTTCTTTAGCGCTAAATAATACATCAAATGCCTGACCACTTCACTCCAAAAGTGTTAAACTAATCGAATAGGTTCATCTCAGTGAAGTTTGGCTGGGAGGTCTGGATGTGCATCAGTTTTGTAGTTTTAATCAGTTCATGTCAACCATCACCTGGGAACAAAAAGGAAAACGCATTATTTCTTAAGCAGATAATAATGTTGTGACACCAGAGACTGAAATAGGAAATCACATTTGCTCTCTGCGCTCAATGACTCATGATACAATTTCTGTACATTATATTTTTGCACCAGCAAAGCTCTATGATTTGCTGGGAATTATTATAAAGCCTGTCATTTTACCAGGAATACAAATCAATTTGTGTGTGTGCATGTTTGGTCTGTGCTATAAATGGAATACAGGGTTACAACAGGCTATAGCACCGAGATTAAAAAGATACTCAGCCGTTAGCTTAACCACAAGACTATTAATTGCAACATAAGCCTGCGTTAATTGTCACCTGCAGTATGCATCATGTCATCATAGTAAATCATAGTAAAACTCCTACACAAAATTGGACCAAGGTAAATGTCTTGAGTTACCCTACTAATGTCTTGACAAATTGGTAAATGTCTTGAGTTAAGCTACTTCTGGTTCCAGTGGAGCTGCTCCAGTGATGGGCATGATTTCATAGCAACAAATCTGCAATAAATTATAGAAAACATTATTGATCTTACCACCATAAAGCAGTCTTTGCATCAAAATTGTATCTCTCATTGACTTCAAACAATCCAACTGGGATTAAATTAAACAGGGGTGAATTTAACGATCACTAAATGTAACATTGCTAATGGATTAATGCATACAGCATTCACCAGGGTCATATCAGGTCTGGGTGTGTTCCTGTCTCGTTTCACTAACAGTGGAAATGGATGTTCTGAGTAGGTTTAATAAAATGCTTTATGTAATGTTGTGGTCTAGGCTTATAATTTAACGTACAATAAGTCAAATCATACATGATTTTAAACAGTTACCTCTTATACAGACATTACAGCTGTTTTTTTACAAAAATGTGCAATGGTTCTGCTTGCATGACTGTAACTGCAACCTCTAGAAATGCAGAAATGGGGGTTTAGTGCATAAAAGTGTTCATGAAGAGTCGATTTTAATGTGTCTCTTTAAAATGTTTTCCTTGCTTGATTTGTGTTTGCATAGAGAATTAAAGCTAAAACAGTTTTCCCATCATCCCCTGCGCTTGTGAGAATGCATCCAGTGTTTGTGTTTTGTATTGAATGCACTTGCTATTGTACATTTAATAATACATACATTCACATAGACCTTTTTAATTTACTGTACTATGATCATATAACTTTATTACAATTATACAGCTTGCCCTATACAGTGTTATGAATTTTACATCAGCCTTCATGAACCAGTTTAACCGTATCAGACTCTATTAAGTTATAAATGTCATTGAAGCTGGTAAAGATTGCTGAAATGTCAAAGATGCTTGAGGGTAAATATCAAATCTTTAGGCTTAACATACTCTGAATAAATAAGCAATAAACAATCAGTGCCTTTATACCTTCTTATAAAATTATACCAGCTCTTCCCTATATTAAAATAGCAATTCAATAATTTGGTCCAGAAAATTCTCATAGTGTCATTAGCTAAATGTTGCTTCATAATATCTACTTTCCCTGGATGTTTTTGTTTGTATGGATCTATCATCAAGCTTCAATTTAAGCATCAGAAAAAGCCACACATCAATGGTGGTCATTGCGTGGAGTGGAAGTCTTACGCTTTTGCTTGTGCTGATAATAATGCCATTAGTTTCTATAACACGCTGAAATAGTTTGTTGTATCCACTTCAGGCTCATTGTTGTATGTTTTTCTTGCCCAGAAAAGTGCTCAGAGTCTTATTACAGCAATTTCTCTGATGTGACCGAACAGATATCAACACTCACTCAGACAGGCAAAAGAGCGTCTTTACCATCCGTTAGCGCTTCCTATTTTTTCCACCACTGGAGGCAGAGAACTGCGAGTCTGTCCATGCAAGTCCTAAGGTATTAATGGCATTCATTCTGTGACCAGTTGGGTACATGACAGTTCATTTTCTGCATGGGCTCACAAAAGTCGATACGATCTTGTAAAGACAAATACCAGATAGCGGCCTCCCTAACTGAATCTGTTCTCAGAAGAAACATTAATCAAAGAGGTTGGATATGGAGGTGCACAGCCCGCCCAGCCAGTCTTTATGCATTAATAAAGGAAGCAGATGATCTATGAATGAATTCAGAGCAGGTGTTGCCTTCATTACTGCTGCATGCCGCCGAACGCCACAAGTGCAAGGGATGATGGGAAAACTCTATTAGGCCCTTTGCAGCACTTATTCCAGATCTCTTACTGGTCAGAGGAATAGGCCTTCACAAAGTTAGTCTACAACTTCACTTTTTCTAAAATAGATTTACTTTTAATTTTCCTTACCTGTAAATTAATAAAAAAAATACCAGAAATTTTACAGCAAATGAAGTTCTTTTCAGAAGAGTAATGCGATGTGCGGAATGAATTATTTTACACAGACTTCATCTGTTTTTGCTCAACGTCTATGGCAGTACAAATGCTAAATGACATTTCATATTTCAGGTAATCAACAAAATGAAATAGTTTTGAAACTAAACAAATGATTAATGTCACTTGTGGCCCAAGGCAACACCCAGAGATCAAGATATATATGCTCTGTTTCAAAACCTAGTGAATTACTTTGTTGTCTGATGCCTATATAGGCAGCACCCCATTCTAAAAAGGTAATGAAATAATAGAAGTGACAGATCTGAAAGGCTCTAAATAAGAAGCAACCATGCAGCCTCACACAAACAGTCCTCTTTCATGGATTACTCACAAGTAATTTAAAATAAGGTCTTAAAATGCTACCTACATAGCTAGTTCAATAGGATTTGGAACACAGCCCTTACACTAAAGCTGCAGTTTTTAACGGTCTATATATTCAGCTCAGCCAATACAAAATATTTCAGTAATAGAGAAAACCTCTAGCTTATCCTGTTGAAGCTGAAATACTGTTTTAAAGGCTATTTCGCAACAGAAAATAAGGCTTAACTTAAAAACAGGCAGAACCCAAAGCATATAAGCCTATAAGCCCTAACGCTTGTCTTCAACAGTTGCTGTGTTTTAATTTAAGCTCCATAAAAAATCTCTATTAAACTAACCAAGACCCTGCAGAGCACCCTTGTGAAATGTACAATGTGATAACCTTTAACAGACAAGCCCAGCCCCACATTTTGAGGCTAAAATATGCAGGACACTAAAAACTATTTAGCAAACAGCTTAGTAGTGCCATTCAAGTCATCAGTGTAGACATTGCTATAACCTATTTAAAAGTCCCTCATACTCACCAATTTTCACCTCTGCCCCCTTTCTACCTTTAATCCCAACACTCTCCATTCCAGTGAAATCCAGTTACGCTATTAACATCACAATTTTCATCAGCCATGCAAGACTTGAACTCACAATTCTCTTTGAGCTATTACCTCATATTAAATGTGAAAGCCTAGAATCACTCCTGGTCCAAAAAAGTTACAAAAGACCCAGAAAGCTCATCACATCTGCACCATTGTGTTTCTGAAAACACAATTTTTGTTAAATAAAAATGAATCTGCCAAACAGCATGTCTACCAGCACACACACACATCTTGTCAAAGTCTCTTTCATGGTGTCAGCTTTAGAAAAAGAAGAACAGGTGTGGAATAAAAGTCAGAGAAAATAAAGCTGTTTTCCAGTAGAACGGCGAGTTGCAATACAACTTTGATATTCTGGATCAATAACAAACTGACATCTCAACACCAATCTCAGCTGAAGTATAATGGGCAATTTAGGGATTTGTTATCTTTTAGTCTTCTGTTTTTCTTTCCTTAAGTGAAAAGTTTTTTCTTGCCTAAAAAGTTCAATGTATAGTCAAGGAGGCTGGTGCAATCTACTCAGAATTATGTAGCCATGTTCCTTGCTAAAGTTTCAAATATGCAAATTCAAATACTCCTTTTTTGATTTCATGTAAATAGACAAGAATTCTCACAGCTGCAAACGTAGCATTAAAGAAGTGTCTATAGAGCACTTTTCCACAATAACTGACAGCCACTTAGTTTTCCAAATCATCCATATGCTCAAAGGCAGCACAGAACTTTAATGCAGCATCTGCTATTTACAATTATGAAGTTTTATTGTTAGCTAGCCAGTCACATCAGAAAAAGCTAAAAGCTGAGTTTCATTTGTCTGTTGTTCTGAAACAGACAGAAATGTTTCTGTAGGTCCTTCATCTTCACGATTAGCATCTTGGCAATCTGCAAAGTAACAATCTTCCTGAGGTTTTGTAGAACAAGGACGTTTGAAATGTCTATGATCTGAATGAGACTAAGCACAAAGGAATGGGTTTTGATGTAAGAAATGTGTGCATGTGCAGTTTAGATATTTCAACAAGCCTGCTGTTATATTTTTATAACAATGACTCATCAAAAGATTTCAAAGACGAGGTTAAGTGAAATGAATAAGGTGACATCAAACAACTGTAAGCGCTTTCTTTATCTTCATTAAGCGGAGAATTACTTTTGTCACTAGAACACTCTCTTTCTCTGGCTTCAATGTTTTTGGTTTGTAAAAGCAAGAATACTGAGGTAAAAACTGAAGCCTTGTAAACTATAAAAATCAATAATACAACTAATTTTGTTTGTTTTTTTACCCACACTTTACGTTCTCATTAACTGATTTAAATATAGGACACCACCAATCCTAAGAAACCTTAATTTTCACAGGTTTCAAGAAGAAATTGTTAGTGGTACTTGCCCATGTAAAACTCCCTGCCACAATGCTAGAGTATTGTGTGTAGGCATTGCTTGCTATGGTGTTCTGTGTGTTTTTAGCAAATTGCTATCTGGTTGCCATGATATTGCTAGATCTTTACTTGCCAAGAGTTCATTTCTAAGTCTCTATGATATTTTGGCCCCTACATGTTACCCTGGAACCTCTTTCAATACAATTCTATGGGATTATTGTCCACCAGGTGAAAATCATTTGATCGTATGTTCAATGAAAGGTAACTGCATACATCTCCTCAATGTTTTGAGGCATCATTTACATCTTTAGCTCAGATGGTGCAGGACAGTACAACTAAAAAGGTACATTCATATTGACAACAAATAAAGCATTGCAGAGAATTTTCACTAGCTACACAATGTTTCCACCAACAGTTTTGAAATAGTATTTGGAAAAGGTCAGAAGATGCCTGTCTGACGTGTCCTGATAATGTCAAGCTTGTGTAAATGTGCAATGCGCAACACTTCTTTGACTGTAATGGCTGCTGACGTGATACCCTCAGTGAACCAGCATCTGTGCCAATGAGTGACCAATCACAGCCCTAACCTTATCACACACATCACTTTATAGTGCATCAGATCGAACCCCAGGCCACTATCAGTCCACTGCCATGTCCTAATATTACACAGCCGAATCTGTTATCCAGCAACCACTGCCCGAGGGGTCTGATATGGAACGTAATGAAAAATTGATAAGAGTTCTTTAATATCTCTTCGCTGGCTTTTACCACTCAGAAAAGAACTGATACAATGAATGACAAAAGGAGAGAGAGAGAGAGACAGCCATCATTGGCATATCACAGAGAAATACAGATAATCAAGAGAGGTACAGCTTAATGTACCATATCTCTATTCTTTAGTTTTCTCTAATTTCCAGCTTGTATTCATGTTTTATTTGCCTGATGATGGATATAAGTTGGATTAAAAGAGGGTGCTGATATACTTATGTGAAATTAGCTTTTTGAGTTACTGTGACACTTTTAAAAAGAGGTCACACAAAAAAAGTCATCATTGGAGTCACCATTTACTTACACTCGGAGTCACCATTTACTTAGCCCACATGACTTGTTTCCTCTGCAAAATAAAACATTTTGAAAAACGTTCACTCTGTACCACACAATATAAATTACTATATTATATATCAGGGTGTCTTCAATTTTGTAAAGGAAAAATGCACCACGGAGGCATCATAAAAGTTGTCCGTGTTCCTGTAGCTCAACTAGTAGAGCACTGTGTTAGCAACGCAAAGGTTGTGGGTTCAATTCCCAGGGAACACAAGTACTGATCATGTTATCAATGTATGCCTTGAATACACTGTGCTTTGGATAAAAGCGTCTGCCAAATGAATAAATGTAAATGTCTATAGTATTCAAAGTCTTCTGAAATCATAGATTTGTGCATGGACCTATTTATTGATTTATAATAGGAGCATTATTCACTAAAAACCTATTCACTTTCATTACAGGAAAAAACCAGCTTGGACATTCTTCCTAAATATTCCATTTCTATGGGTGATTTAATGATAAATTCTTCAATTTTGGGTGAACAATCCTTTTAAGTGCCAGACAGAATATGCTGTGGCACAATGATAGTAAAACTGCGAGAAAGCTGTCAAGAGAAAGCATAGCATGAGCTGGATATTTTTTGTTTAAATCTTCTGGGAACCGCTTGAATATGACAGTTAGCCACAGGGCACAGCAAAACCTTTCCCTAACCCACGGAGGAGTAACGCACACTAGTCACACCATGTTATTTCCTCTGATGATATATTTGCATAAACATGTCCGCAGGCTTCTAGCTCACCAGAAGGCCATGTTGATTCAACCGGTTATCAGCACCCTCTATCTTCCTTCTGTCCTAGCATGTGTATGTATACCGAACCAGGTGAGTGTGTGACCATGGGCCCTTTAAACCCCTGCAGGTATGGCTCATATAGTCTTATCACTGAGTGGACCCTAATGTTTGAATCATGTCTTATTGAGGGTGAAAGTGCCTTCCTTGGGGCAAATTCGGCTTTCCAGGATACTCACACAATCATGCTGAAAATATTCCTTTTTCCACACACTCTTTTGGAAAGCCTTTGGTTATATCATATATGACACCCTGCCTTAAATCTGCAAAGAATATAAGTGAATATGTACAAACAAGTTTAACAAAAATATCCCACTGGTTAGGCTGATCTGTTTTGATGGTTTTAGAGTCTCAAAGACTTACCAAAAGACAGACCAGGTGGCAGACTATCTGAAGAAGTTAAACACCAGTTTAGACAGGCTTGGAGAGCAGCTAAACCAGTTTACACCAGCTAAGCCCAGAAATCACCTTAAACTGGTTTAGACTGCTTTGTTTTTCAGTAGGGAATGTTGAGGAGTAACTAACTGAAACTACTCACAGAACTTAGAAACCAAATTTTTCTACAGTAGCTTCACTGCTGTTCAAATAGTCCAAATACATATTTAATATTATATAAAGATCTATATTTAAACAATATTTCCCCATTAATATCTGTTACGTAATTAGTGTTTGTAGTTTGTAGCATAGCTAACTTAGCGAAGTATCGTTTAAAGTAACACAAGCAAACATAAATATTTGACTGCTGTGACTATGCATCCAGATAAGCCCCACCCCTACGCCCTTTCACTCCCAAACTTAATTATCATCCACTACCTCTAACCGTGTATCAATCCATTCCCTGCCTGATGCACAGACTGGTTAAAAGATTCTGACTGTGACAGGGTTTTCAGCAGATGGCATCTACACTGCATTTGTGCAGCAGTGCATGGTAGAGCTGCAGGGTCTTTGATAATGGCTGATGGCGAGTGCCAAACACCACTAGTCTGGCGCTGATGAGATGCGGGTGTGAACTCAATCATAGCCAGGACAGCTGGCTGCGACTAGACAAGCACCGATGCCTGTCAGCACTGATCTGATGTCTGTTCGGGTTGAAGTTCTTACACCTGGCCTCTGCGTCAGTGTGGAGTTAACTTCAGCATTAACCTGGTGGCAGAAACTCTTTATCCTTAACAGGCTGTGGGTTATTCAGCTCTAAATAATGCTAATCAAGCTAAACATGACATGCTGTAAAACCACTAAAGCGCTGATAGCAGCATTTGCTAAATTAAAACTTCTGGCTTAAAGGTTAACTATGTCATTTCTCAATGTTAAAATACCATCCTCAGTCCCAGCCTAATATGCAGTGACAACTATAAGTTTTCTTCATAAGCCATAGGTTGATACCCCCTCAAGCATGTAAACACTGCAGCATTGTGGTGCTATAAACATTGCTCTGTTTGAGCATCCCAACCAGTCCACCACAGCGACATGAATGCGACCAAAGCTGCGGATGGTACAGTCTGATTGTCCAACCAGACAGGGCAAGTGCTTAGAAAACCTGCTATAAACAGTCATTATTTTAGCAATTGCGTTTAAAAACACTAGTTGTGCAGAAAATTCATCTCTGTGGATCAAAGGATTTAGAAACAGCCATGACTATAATAAGTTAGACTACCATTAGAGCATTTTAGTACATACTCCCTGCTTTTTATCACCGAGATCAAGTAAAGGAGAAAGAGAAACAAAATTTGTTAGTAGTCCCTTGAGTGTAACTAAACAAAATGTGAGTCTGCAGTCTGAGAAACCATAAACGGCAATGTTGGGGTATCTTGCTATAAAAATACAAGCCATTACCGTAATAATTGCCATTACTACAACAACAATATCCTCTTAAATGGCAAATTAGCTGGGTTCTGTTAAATAGGCAGAGTTACAATAATAATGATTTACATTTCCATTTATATCCATGGTCCTTTGTCTTTTTAAATCTATAGTAAGTTAAAGTGCAAAATCTAAGGTTTTGTGACCACGCTGAAACTTTCGAAATGGGTAAATCTCATTCTCACTAACATGCTGACTCACTCTCCCTCTCTTAGGCAGTGATAAAGAGCTCATTTTCTCATCACCACACCAGTACTCTGTATCTGTCAGAGTCAATCTGGCATCTTTAATCAGATTCTCAGTTAGAAAGGAAGAAACTCTAGGTTAGGTATGTCTAATGCCCCCCATTAAAAGAGCATGAGTGTTCCAACAGTCTATGAAGAAAGCTAAATACTTTAACCTCACAGGGGATACACAGGTGTCAACGGTCTTTAATAAAGTGTGCTTACTACAATCAACTCCACCTGACAGGCAGCATTGGTGGCCCTAAAATACACTTTCAATGCTGTGTTTTAGTAAGGGGTGGATATCTCTGCCTCTGGTGAATATCTAAATGACTTTGTGCTCGAAGAGTTTGCTCTCAGGGACACAAGATACTTGAGACTGCTTTTAAGTGTCTATTATTATTATTATGGTACAGCGCATCTGTGTGTCATACTAAAGATTTAATATCCAGATTTTAGAACTTCATGTTTAGGTTAGCTGTGCCCTCAAAGCATCATGGGAGATAACTTGTATTACGCTGCGGTCTAGTGGTCAAAGCTGTTAACTACATCTGTTTTTACATTTTCTGAGGAAGCGTAACTGCTGTTTGCCCATGCAAAAAAAACTTACAAAAAAGTTGTAGGTGTTTGCCGGTAGGTGGGTTTTGCAATCTGGTTGCTAAGACATTAGGAGTGGTTGCTAAGACATTAGGAGTGGTTGCCAAGAGTGGTTGTTCATAAAGAAAATCATGCTTGCCCTAGCAACCACTAAAACACCAGGACAGGTGTCACATATACAGATGTTAAAAGGATTGTTCTCTATGAAATTTGAATAATCTGTATTTACTGTGAAAGGAATTGCTTTTAAAAACATTGAAAAATGTTTATGTGAACATTTTTTGATTGACTAAATATTAGGCATATTTTGGCATAACATCTTTTCAATCATTGCAGTCATCAGTTTTTATGTATAACCACAAATATTGCTTAGTAATTAATTTGAGTGTTTCTTTTTGACTTCCTGTAAACATCTTTGTACAAGAATCAGACTGGGTCAGAGTGGGTCTTCTGATGCCAGACTGCATAACTCCCACTTGGCTACCAGCCGTGTTTAAAGTCCTTTGTGAGTCATATGGCCTGAAATATTCACCATCAGTCAGCTGCTTTTATCAAGAGCGGAGTTACTTTGAAAATTGCTACCATTAAAGGTTGTCTTTGTCAAAAGAGCGTTTTAAAACAGTAATATTCATTGTACGATATTTGCATACTCTATAATTATCTATACAATTTTAAATGGACTTATGGGTTTGGAAAAGGAAGAAAGGCTTATTCTTTTAAACAAGTAAGATATTACCTAAGTCATAAAGAACAAGTTAAAAGTAACCAGTTTCTCCACTACATCTCCATCCTTCAGTCTGACAGCAGGCAACTGACTCACACCGGATCTGCGTAATGGATGATCTATGTAAAGCTGCCTGCTGAGCCTAATAGAAGAGGGGGGAGTGAACAGCTTCTAAAACTGGCTTGAGCTGAAGTCCATACATGAGCAAACTTCACAAAGGAAAAACAATATCTAGGGTAAAAGGAAAATGTAGATTATTATTTTGTATAATGTTCAAAACCATAATCTATATGAAGCAATCCATATATCCTTATTTTTATTGTTAAACAAATATAAAAAACACCAAAAGCAAAACAGAAACACATAGAACACTGCTGAAGTATAAACATTTTCAAAACACAAAAACTCAGTTTAAAATTTTTTTTACATGTGCCACATAGTGGTTATCTATTTTTATACTTTTTCATGTTTCATTTTGGTTCATAGCAATATCTGAGATTTCAGAATCACTGTTTCATCAATTAAACAGTGTTTATCACGCAAACAACACACAAAACAACACTGATATATATACTGATGTTTCTCAGCATTAACTAAACACACTTTGTTCATCAAACATGGGTTGATATCTATCATTGTTGACTTAGCATGGAAGACAGGCAACTGTTGAACAAGAAACAGGCACTGTTACTCAGAACCACAGTGACAGCACAGAAAAACTGTACACAGATGTGTCACAGGCAAGCGTGTGTCTCTCTTAACATGTTGGAATTAATTATCCATTAATATCACTATGTATAATAATAAAAAATAAATAATAATAAAGTTTGTGAATAAGTAAGAAAGTGCAATAAAAAGCTTTCTCTCATGTTCACTGTAAGGCCAGAAATGAATTACTTGCTCTACAGAGCAGAGACAGAGCTGGGTTAAAAAACTGAGAATGTGGTTTGGGGAACAACCTTGTCCTAATTACTACAGGTTCTCAAATAAACTCTCATCACACTGTTATTTAATTGCAGTTACTAGGAAACACAGTATATAAAATGCATATATATTTTATATATACATTACATTTTAGAACAGTTCAGACATGACTGCAACTAAGATCTTTTTATATTTTTTCTTTACCAAAATATGCAATTGCAAATTGTTTTAAATATGTATTAGTTTCTCTTTTACTGATACAACGTTACATTAGACATTACATCAGGGAACTATTTTTCCTGTCCTGCCTTCTGTGCGTCAAGAGCAGCCATACTTACAATTCTTTAAACTATCTTTAGAGAAGAAGTCTTAGGACAATCTTTGTTGCCATTTCCAGCACTTACACAGTATTATGCAGCTTTTATTACAGTCATGCGCTACACCCATGCGCACAAAAAAAATTAAAACAAAATGCTGTGATGAGTGTTTCTTATAATTTTGCCTGTTTAAAACTATAAGAATATCCCATGCTTTTTAGAAACACAAACATAAAATTTAAATTATGATGGATTTTAATATCAGTAAGCATTACGAAATATCATCTGAATTTTTAATGTACTTTAATGTTATTATGGGTGGCCGGTCAAAATACCCAATTTACACGCAGGCACAAAGCAGTATGCCTATATTGGTGGTCCTAGAAGCCGATCCGGTCTCTCTTTTCACATGCCCCATGAATTAAATGTGGTTCACGGCGATCATTTGAGTCACATATTCCTTTAATTACAACTAAAAGATGTTTAAAATCGAGGGACTCTCGAAGATGGACCCTGAGGAATTGAAGAAAAAAATGCGAGAGGATGTTATCACGTCTGTTCGCAACTTTTTGATTTATGTTGCGCTACTTCGAGTCAGTGAGTATTCTGCTTACTGCATTGGTTAGAATGGTAGTGTGTTATATTAAATTGCATATTGTTACGTCATCATATTTATACCTAAACGCTGTCAGTATCTTTTTCATGAGTGACCTGAAGAGACCCTAAAGCACATTGATCTTTTGAGCATCTATATGAGGTTGTTTCCATAAATAAAGGTCACCTTTAATGTATGTTAATATTTAGAGTAAAAAAACATTAACAAACGTATGAAATGTTTCAGTAATACAGTTAAGTGTCCCATTACTTAAGATAATCAAAAATATATTATTTACTATTTTTTATTAGGTTTCAGGCTGTATATTTGGCAAGAGTCACATGCAGATAATGACTCAAGCAGACCAATGTCAGATCATGTCTAATAAATGGTATAAGCAGTTTGTAATAGTGAACTAAATGCTTGGTGACTAATTGTGTTTCAGCACCCTATGTTTTAAAGAAACTGGACAGCATATGAAACATCACTATGGACAAAAATATTCCCTGTACAGATGAACATGCAGTACCTGGACATTGCTGCACAGAGCCAGTTATCGCACTAGAGGAGACTTGAAGAGATCTGTCAGCTGTGTTCCTTTTTTTTTATCTTGATGCAACTAAAAAACTTTTTAAATATTTCAATATGTGAAAAACAAGAGTTGTGTACCAGAATGTTATGTACTGTTTATTGTGGTTGAAACATTTACCATCTTTGTTGTAAAGCACATTGAAAGTTTCATTAGTAAGTATTACAGAGTAATTAGGAGAGTAAAAATGATTAAGGACATTTCACATTTTATATCCGCTTCTCCTTGAGGTGCCACAATACCATCAATTCAATACATCTGTTACATACAAAATAATTTTTTGCCATTCAAATTAAATAGAAGCAACTTTGGAGTGTATAGTGAAGTATTTGTCGCAACTTTACAGATGTTTTGTATTCCAGTTATGCTAGATTATTAAATGATCAACAATCCCAATACATTTCTTTGCCTCTCAAATCTCATGTTGTTAACACAATGCATTTAATGATTAGATTCTACAGTACAGACTTTTATCTTCCATTGACAGTGTGACTTGAGTTGTGGAAGATGTTTTAAAAGGCACAAGTTAGGAGGCTACAGCTTCAGCTCACTGGGCATTTCAGAGCCTGTCAGGCCTGCCAGCAAGTTGTTTGCGGAGAGTTTAGCCATGACACCACGTGTGGAGTAGGTGGCACTACCGATATGAGGGAGAACCACTGCAAGACAAAACACAGAGTTTCTCATGAACCTTTAAGGATCTCCCTAATGTACTGATGGATTTACAATATTGATGAGATTTCAAAGCTGCATGTGTACTCACCACAGTTTTTAAGGGTTAGCAGTGGGTGGTCGGTTGGCAGGGGTTCAGGGGTTGTGACATCTAGCCCTGCTGCTGCTATCTGTCCACTACTGAGGGCATTAAACAAGTCCTCCTGATTCACAACGGCTCCTCTAGAGGGAGAAAAAACACATGGCACTTAAGTGTTAGTCTAATATCGGCTGATTCTGAGAAAACACTGTGGCTTAAGTGTTAAGCAAAAAGTTACTACAATCAAATACAACAGAATATCAATTAGTTTGAAAGACACTCTGCAGAGGCAAAAAGAAGCTAAAGAAAAGAGAATTTATGACTAAGAAATACCACAAGGCCATTCAGTTGTTGAGATGAACAGCAATTATGGTTAAAACTTTCCATTGAAACACAATGATTACTAGTGCGAGATACCTGCTGGTGTTGATAAAGATTGCAGTTTTCTTCATCTTGCTGAAAAAGGTTTGGCCACAAAGGCCTTGAGTATCAGGAGTTAAAGAACAGGACACAACCACAAAATCACTCTCACTCAGCAGATTGTCTAATGGCACTGAGAGAGAGAAACAGAGAAGAGTACAGGTTTAGATGAACAGTCCTGATGCAGGCTCCTTGAATCAAATACAATAACCCTTTAATAACCAAAATCTCTTAACACATTTAAACTATTGTTGTTATTATTTTACATTCATATACAAAGTTTAAGGCCAGCTATCTTTCTTCTCTCTCAGCATTTCTTACCATATTCTCCATCAACCTCTTGGGCCTGAGGTTTGGGTTGTCTGCCTGTGTATAGCAGTCTCTTCACCCCAAAGGGTTTTAGTCGCTTTGCAATCGCCAGTCCTACAAATCATAAACACAGCTATCAAACTGATGTGTTTATGTCCATTACTAAAAAGGTAATTATATAAAATAATAAAAAAAAATGAAGCCCAAAAGTTACTCAAAGCTACTGTTTTAACAAAAACTGAGTGAGGTTTTCATTATCTTGAAACATACTTGTTTGTTTAAATGCTTGTTTGCACAATAAATATCTGGCTTTGTGATCCAGTAAAACATTGATGTGACAGGCATAATATGATGATGCATGAGTAGGTAATTTATGGTATTAATGGTGCAAAAATGAAAAAAATTAAGGTCAAAAACTTTCCTGAAGGCACCGTTACCTAACAACACAAGTGCTACTGTACCTATACGTCCTAATCCAATCACCCCAACAGTACTGCCAGACAGCCCATAGCCACACAACCATAAAGGCTTCCATGTGCTCCAGCCTCCACTAATAAGATAGCATCAGAAATGATAGAACAAAACAGTGAAATAAATTATATTTCCAGTACTGACACAAACCACAATTAAACATTTGAATAACGTTTGGATTGTTGGACCCTTGGATTGTTCAAACAAAGCTGATATATAGCACATGATGTAACAGAAAAGGTGTAGGACTTACTTTTTGACTTCCTCTACACCTTCAGGAAGACGTCGAGCAGTGGCCAGGAGCAAAGCCACGGTCAGCTCGGCAGTAGCATCTGTCAGAACATCAGGAGTGTAACCTACTCTTATCCCTCTAGGACAAAGAAAGATGGAGAACATCATTACTCTCAGTATGAACAGCCATACCATGCTCAATCATAATGGATCTAAACATTTTTATATTTTATATGCTTCAAGGCATCATTTGCAATAAGCAGTTCAATGAAATCCTAATCTGATGTTTCATTATCACTGACATTTATCACACATTGTTGAAACATTTCAGAAAACAAATGAAGGTGGGCAGCAACATAAATCACCTTTTCTTTATCTCATCAATGGCAAGGTGGTCAAATCCCACAGAAAGAGTGCTGATCACTTTCAGGTTGGGTCCTAAGCAACACAATATTGACAGCAAATATGTTAAATGCCTTTTGTTCATATTTAACATGCAGTTGTCCTACAGCTTCAAACAAGCACATACTAAACTGGAGAATTGCATAGGGGTTTGTATTCTTAGTGTCAGACAACATTGATTTAGATGTAGGGGCTGTTTATGAACAAATAGTTTTGACAAAACCAGAGGTTTGTTTTACCAGCAGCATCCAACACCTCAGTATCGATTTTGTCCGAGAGTAGACAGAGAAGCC
>JAZGTK010005396.1:0-22529 GCA_036877625.1 Ambastaia sidthimunki
TACTTGATGAGTTATCCTGGCAGTTAACTAGCAATAACCTGGTTTGATGAACTCGTCCAGTCAGGAAACTGATGTCTGTGGTCACTGGTATTTGCTGTCCTCAGGGGATTTTTTCCTGTAGCTGTGGGCTTCATCAGACGAGTGCCTGTCCTCGGATCTTTACTGAATCTTCCTGGTATCAGAAGTGTAGGTGGAACATAATTTGCTGATTATTTCAGATCTTTTTGCATTTTGGCTGTAATATCATTTCTCTGTTTCTCTTTCAGCTGGTGGATAAGGTCGGCGAGAGCAACGCAATGGTATAACAGTTACCGGCTTCTTCAGTTTATATTTTTCTAAAAGTGTCTCATATTTATATTTGTATGAAAATGTTTCTGGCTTGCCGAGCGACACTCCTCGAATGACACATGATATGTTTTTGATACTTTACCTGTGGAGGAATGTTTATTTGGGACTTATAATCAAACTGAGTCATGACACTGTTCTGCTGAGTCACACGTCTGTCCGGAGCGTCAGGAATCAGGAATAAACGACCAGCAGGAACTGAATGTTTGTTACACCAGTACATGTTACAGAGAAGTCATTCCTGAATGATGGTGTTACGTTTTTATTACGCTTTATCTTTTTTAACTTGTCAACATTTTGAACTATTCCGACTCTACTGGGTGGAAAGGAACTTTTTTTCCTGTCTTCCTGATCCAGTCAGAAACTGCCATGAAATGCTGTTATGTTGATGACTTGTTTAAGTATTTGTAAATACTTGAAATGTGAGACTGTTGTACATTTTTACAGAAAAAAGATCCTGTTTAATAAATGGATTATATCATTGAGGTTGAGCTGTTTGTTGCCAAACTTTGAGACACAACATTCAGTGCAAATATCAAACAAAAATATTTAGATACTTTTAGCATAAATGGTTCTTTACACAACAATACCCGTCAAAAGTTTAGACAAACCTGCTACTTTTAAAAGGTGGAAAATATTCATAATAACAGAGTCATCAAAACTATATGACCAAAAAATGTGTAATAACTCAAAACTTTGCTTTAAGCCATATTACATCTGTGACACTTTAAACAATGTTGAGTTTGTGTGTATGTGTAAATTATATACGAGCACAATTTATGTCTACAAATCAAATTTCCATTTTTACGCTTTTAGATAAAAAGGTTTCTAGGATCATAAGAAATAAATTCAGTGTGTCCAAATGTTTGACTTGTGTATATATTTGCTATATTTTATCCAGATACCTTCAGTCAGACACCATGACTGGTTTTAACTTCTTATCCAAAATCCTAAAGCATTTAAAATTAAGCCTCATGTATCTGAATCACATTGTTTAACATGTTTTGCCTCAGATCAGCCTCAGAACCTGTGCAGTGAGGTAAAGCCCTCAGTTTGCCTCACAGATCTTTGAGGCCTTTCTGAATGTTCCACAGTGTATCTGCGCTGCTCTTCAGCTGAGAGACCTCATCGGCCGTCAGGGTCATGTTGACCACACTGCCAACTCCAGCACTGTTTAACACGCACGGCAGACTCAGATAAACCTCACTGCTGATCCCGTACATACCCTGTAACGACCAAAAACAGTCTGTATCAGCACCACAGCTCAGTGTTGTCACACATGAAGTTTGTGACTTCAGTAAGTGTCTGACCTTCACCATGGTGGAAACCGGATGGACTCGGTTCAAGTTCTTCATCAGACTCTCCGTCAGGTCGGCCACGCTCAAACCGATGGCCCAGTTAGTGTAACCCTTCAGTCGGATCACCTCATAGGCACTGCGGTACAACACACTCATGATCACACTACAACACACTCATGATCACACTAGCATGTTTAAACTAGCATGCTAGCAAACTCATCACAGAAACAGTAACTTGTTGAGCGCACCTGTCCACCACCATCTTGTGCGTCTCCTTCCAGTTTTCCCGGTCAGTGTCTTTGCCGATATCCGGATTAAGTTTTTGGAGACTCACGCCTGCCACATTCGTGCCGCTCCAAACAGGAACTGCAAAATAAACGAGGAATTTAATGATATATGGAGTCTAAAGAAACATTATGCGGTTACTGAGAGAGAAGAACGACTGATGTCCAAAAGAATGTTCATTTATACAATTACACGATTGCAACTGAGACAGACATTGAACAATAACAGAATTAAACCCATTTATTTTAATAATAAATTTTTAAATAATGATCTAAATCAGGACTCACCACTGGTGTCTCCGTGTTCTCCCAGAATCCATCCGCTGAAGCTGCTGGGATGGATGCCCAACCTCTCGGCCATCAGGTAACGGAAGCGGGCTGAGTCCAGGTTTGTCCCGCTGCCGATGACACGGTGCTTGGGGAGACCGCTCAGCTTCCAGGTGACATAGGTCAGAATGTCCACTGTGTGTGTGGAAGACCGTGTGTTATAATCAAAGAACCGTATAAATGAAATGATCAGGAGAATTATAATGCAGATTCAAGGGCACCTGGGTTGGACACCACGATGAGGATGCAGTCAGGGCTGTATTTGACAATCTGAGGGATGATGTGTTTGAAGATGTTGACGTTTCTCTGCACCAGATTCAGGCGACTCTCGCCCTCCTGCTGGCGAACACCCGCCGTTACCACGACGATACGAGAGTTGGCGGTCACAGAGTAATCTGAGGGATCAGAAAGAACTTCTTACCTCAAACCTGGCCAAAATCAACCCATTTAACACCTTCTGAGGAATCAGAAGAAATGATGATGATACCTTTGCCTGAGACGATCTTGGGTGTCTTTAGGAAGAGACTTCCATGCTGAAGGTCCATCATCTCACCCTTGAGTCTGTCTTCCATGACGTCCACCAGAGCCAGTTCATCTGCAAGCTCCTAAACACGCAACAGACACGTTTAGAAGAAGCTTGACACATTTTCTGTTTCATTTGTGCATATCAATGCAATTTCTCAATTGATTTTCACTCAAACTCACAAACAATTTGTGTTCCTGTAGCTCAACCTGCAGTGTATTGCATTAATGATGTAAAAGGTTGCGGGTTTGATTCCCAGGGAACACAAATACTGATGAAATGTGTAGTTTGAATGCACTGTATGTCACTTTGGATGCCAATTGCAAAAATGTACATTTGTGGAGCATTTTCAAAATTGTGTTTAAACTAATTTCTTTATATAACAATAAATTGTTTTTATTTGCAATGGGTCATTGCATTTACTAATATATCAAAACAGAATGCAACAATTATGTTTGTTAACTCTCAGATTTAGGAAAAGCTAAATATGACTTTCGTTTTGTTGTTTTTTAAGTACATATTAATCATATTGCACAACATTTCGGTCGCTTCTTGATCCAAGTGCTTCTGTAAATAAACATTGTATCTATGTTTCCTTGACCAACATTTTCATCTCTGTGACCCACTGACGTCCCCCCATCACCAACATGCTCATACTCTGTTTGTACAATCAATAAACAAACAAGGATTTTGTCCAACAATATGTTTTGCTTTGGTCACAAAGTTCAGTTTGTCTCAGTAAATCATTTCTGAACATGACACTCTCTCACCCGCAGCAGAATGCTGACGGCACAAGCCATGCCAACCTGTCCCACCCCGACCACCGTCACTTTATTCCGGGGGGGTTCCGCCGGACCACTGAAGATTGAAGTAATGAGTTTCTGAAGAACTGAAGCCATGTTTAACACTGCAGAGAACAGAAAACATCAGTCATACACTTCACATGAAATTAACTTCAGCCAAAGCTAAAGCTGCAATATTCTGTAACTCTGTTACTTTACAAACTTGGATATATATATTGGATGTATGTTATTATAATATCAGAAAAATCAATGTTTGATATACGTAACAGGGGGTCCTGCATTCCTCTGTTGACCAGGGGTCTTTGGCCTGATAAAGTTTAAAGACCTTTGCACTAGATAAAAATGACCCTTATGGCAATATGTCTATGAACGGGCAGCCAAAATGGATTTTTTTCAAAGCAAACAAAGATATTGATCAAAGAAAGACATTTGAAAATCTCTGTTACTGATGCAAATGTTAACACAGAGATAAAAAAAAACCCAATAACAGATTAAAAACATGTTCAGTTCAAATAAAACTAAACCATCTTTCAACACATTTACTTCTACCTGAAATATTTTTTAAAAACTTTTTTACCCAAACAACCTTTTTAAACATTTAAAAGCATGTCACCAAGAAAAACATTTCCTAAACAGTCTGCTGTGTCCCTGAATTATGAGATTATACCATCAACACCCCCAGAATCCACAACATCCTCCATAAGCGTTTCATAAATCTACATAACCTGTATTTTGCCAGGAAACTCTGTTTCCACTCACCTGTGGACAGCAGCTCAACCTCAGATCAGACACGAGAGTCAAATAAATGTGTTTCAATGCAACAACCTGTTTTATCTGCCCCCCGTCTCTTTTTAAGACACACCCCCAAAGATCTGCCCCCCTTAAACTCAAACACTGAATGTTGCACGTATCATTTCTGCTGCTTTTCAGTCAAGGTCATTATGAACCACATTAAGAACACAGTAAAATATCTTGTATTAAAATACATTAACATAGAGGCTGTTCAACATTAAAGAGGCTTTGAGCAGAAGCACAGACAGATAACAGGTTACTGTAATCTCATGACAGGTGATGGCTGTGATACCCGTGTGATTTAATAACATTCACACTGTGATGTTAAAAGATGCTCACAACAGAATGAACTGTTATTGGTCATGTTACGTTGTGTTTAACTTTGTCCTAAAATGCTTTTTGTTCTGATTTTGTGGCAAAACGAGACTCGGACATGTTTTAATTTGAACTGGAGATATTTCTGTTGTCACCTGCAGGTGTACAGACAAGCTTCAGGTGATATTAACACTTCTTAACACAGACGTGTAATTAACGTCTATCCCTTTCTAATGAACCAGAGTTTAATCAAACACATTTTTAACTTTTGTCTAAAAATGTAACATTAATTTTTAAAGCAAAAGTTTGATTGTAGATTTAATGACCAATATTAGACTTACCATCAGCAATAATTTAATCAATGTATCAATGAGTAAAACACGTTTTTGAAATTTCTAAGCCAAAACAATTTTGTTATCAGTCACTCAGTCGACAGCAATGCAAACCCAGTAAAACACTCACTTTTCAGACATTTCAGCTGTATGTATTTGCAATAAATCTGAAATAAACCACAAGAGCTAATCTTTTTAATATTTAAACCAGTAAAACCAAATTAATGTGCATTTTTTGAACTGCATTGTGGGATAACATCGTTCAAACTAGATCTAAAAATCTGAGGTACAAAAAAAACTTAAAATAAAGACAAAGAATGTGTATAATGTCCAGGTAATTCTTTATTGTACAACTGACAAACAAACGTCAGAAGTTAAAACCAGACTGCATTCATTCCTGTCACACACTTTATATAGACTATTTAAACATGGCGGCCCCCTGTCAGAGGACCGTGACCCCTCACCGTCATGACATCAGCCGGGGGCGCGTGAGGTGGGCAGGGCAAAGGGCTCAGGACAGACTTAAATATAGAAAACAGAGGCGTGAGGCTGTGTTGAGGGGAATAATGTAGCCGGGCGACCATTGGACCGCTGGCTGTCTACTCTGTGAGGCCGAGTTTCTTCTTCAGAGACTCGGGCATCTCGGGGGGAGGTGGGCGTGGCAGACGGAAGTAGACCTTCACCGAGTCATAGATGAACCACTGTAGGGCCGTCAAAGTACCGATCATGATGATACGGGCGACCAGACCCTTCCAAACACCTGGAGAACACACAACATCTCAATTAACGGGCCAAAAACTGTCATCTGCATGAAAGCCAGTTAGTAAACTGCACCTAGTGGTCAGGAGTTCTTAAGCTATGATTATAAGACTCACCTTTTGGTCCGAGTCTCTTGAGAACTTGCGCAGCTGTGCTTCCCTTTTCCTTGTTCAACACGGACACGACGGAATCCGCAGGGTGAGACACGATGGCGCAGAAAACGCCAGCTACAGAGAGACACGGTCACACCAGAGTCAAAACACAGATTCACACTCTTAATCCTGCTCGTGTTTCATAAACGATACGATTATAAAACACTTTAAATAAGCAAAAACAGTTTGAAGAGTCTTACCGATGTAACCGGCGACAAAAGTGACGACCAGCTGCTCGGATTTGGAGCATTCGCTGCGGGGTTTGGGAACCACGTATTTGTAAAGCAATTCCACGGTTCTCTCAAAACAGGCGAACTTCATCATGGTGTAGGGAATCTGTCTCATCCACAGAGGAACCACACCCTTGTAGAACCTACCGGAACATTCACAATGATAGTTAACATTGATCACATTAGCATCATTAACCAGAATTATATTACTGTGTAAATACTGGTAAGATTAAAATCTGGCTATTGCTAATGGAAGAGTTTCAGAAGTTTGTCTGCTCTCCAGCCGTTCTGCGCTGTGTCGTCCCGTGAGGGGTCAGGCAGAGAGACGCCGGGCGAGCGGGTGGACTGATCTCACACGTCAATGACTCAAGCACCTCCAACTGCACAGCCCCAAAGCTGCCGGGAGCCTCCGGCCCGATTCTGAGGCTCCGGAGAGACGGCAGAACCAGAGCCGTGAAACTCCCCAGAGGTGGATCTAAGGAACGTGTTGATCTCAAACAGTTCAGAGGGAACAAAGTGTGGACACTCACGCCCAGAGTCCCTCCTCGGCGTACATCTTGGGAGCGCATTCTCTCAGAGTGTTGGCGTATCCCGGCTGCGTCTGAATACGCACTTTACACGCCTCCATAGGGGCCAGAGCAATGTCAGCGAAGAACTCAGCGCTGGCGGAGGCGGCCAGATACAGTGAGGTTCTCCACATGTATGCGTTCTCCTGTTGAAGAACCGAACGGTCACATTACAAACTTCCTGTACAGCCTGCAGAAGCTAACAGTGTTTATGAAGTGCAAATTTAACTACTCGTATAGAATGAACAACTGGAAATCCACAGACTGTGACAGCTCTGATCTCAGATCAGTAAGATAAAGCTTCCCAACCCTTTAAACCAATGAATTTCCATAAGCTTTTCATAATGTTCCAGTGGTTTGCAAACACTGGACGACATACACAAAAACACTTGATAACTGGAACGGATTTTAACTTGATTGTCAAACCTTGTAATAAAAAAATCAATTATTACACACATGCATAAATTAAGCACATGGATGAAATGCAGTATTAACCAATCAGCTCACCTCTCCTAACAGATCTCCATACAGGATCTTGAACACCTCATAGAAGCCAAACTTGCAGAGACCCTGCATGGAGTAACCAATGAAAGTGGGCGCCCAACCCTTGGCCAGCCCCCGCATGCCGTCCTCTCTGATGGTGACGGAGAATCCATTGAAGATGCTCTTGTATTTTGCTGGGTCCACCTAAACACAGAGTTTGTTATTGCAACAGTTTGAACCGAAAATAACGAGAACCATCAAAAGAGGAACTTTACCAGGAACTGATAAAACACAGTGAATGGATTCACTTCAAAAATTGAACTTACATGCTGGGTTTCCAAAATAAGATTAATGAAAAGTCAACTAAATGTTATTTGTAACTTATTCACCTGGATAACATCAGTGGCTCAGGGTTGAAATGAGCAGTTTTTGAGGATTAAAACGGACACCCCCACACTAGCATAACTTAAACACCCCTTAACATTAGTGACCCTTCACCACAGATGTCATCTCAGAAACATGAGGGGAGCACAAACCTGCAGTCGACACTTGACCAGGTCGAGCGGTACAACAGCCGTGTGAGTAATGCCACAACTCAAGATCCCCCCAAACCCGCAGAGGGCGTAATATTTCCCAGAGCCGAACGTGCAGCTATCGCCCGATTCTGTGACACGGGGGGAACAAACACACACACACATGCTCGTGCATCACAACACAACATTTAACATGCTGATGAGGGGTTGCACTGGTGGTCATGCCTCACACACACACACACACTCGGGTGACTTCAGCGCACACACACACACACCTGCATTCGGCATTTGACCAGGTCGAGAGGCACCACAGCCGTGTGTGTGGTACCACAGCTGAGAATTCCTCCAAACCCACACAGGATGAAGTATTTCTGTGAGCCAAACTCACAGCTGTCTCCCTCTGATGAAAACATGGAATCACCCACAGAGAGTCTCAGAGGTTTGAGTAAAAACACACAAGTTTGATCCATATGGCCCGTTACTGAACTGGACGAAATGAGATCTAATTCTGTAAATCTAAAGCATTCATTTACTTTCATCATCACCACAAAAAACATTGCTAACCTACAAACCCAAAAACAAAGTCAACAGTTGTATGTTTGACCTTTATATACTCACTCCGGAAAACACAAAGATTAATGTGCACAAGCATTCAGTCTACAAGTTATATAAAACTATATTAAAGAGAGAAATAATCAAACAATGATAAATAAAAGCAGTATATAAAGTTAATATGTTGGGCAGGTGCAGGACACACGATATTAGACCTAGTCGCGTTTCGCCAATCAGCTTTCAGCTTACTGATGTCTGCGCGCGTTCCTGAGCCAGAAAGCCAATCAGATTGCGCCTCACTGAGAGGTGCCGTACAACAGAGGTCTTGTGTACTTGGACGCTTCAAATAAATAACATCGCGTCCCCTAACCGGCATATGGACATTTATTACACTTCATTTACTTAATCACTGACGTTTGAGACATTAAAATAACTTTATCATTCAACTTTCAACCATAAAGCGTTTAAACGCGTCCTCCATGTGTCCTTCACTGCCCTTTACGAACGCAAGAAGGCCCAAAAAACTCAACGCAGTACATTACAGCCACATGATACGACTATTTAATCTATAAAACACACAATACACAAATAACCCATCCACAATAATAATAGTGCACACAGGTTTTAGGGGAATAAAGGCATTTTAAACGGGAGCTTTTCCTAATAACTTTACAGGACATCTAATCTAAGTTTCTGTGGAGGACTCTAGTTAGCACGATGCTAAGAGTCAGACAGCTAGTTTTCTTTCTAACCTTTTACCGAATCGTTGAATTAATAGAAAGCAACTCATTTCCCATCACGAACCTTTGCACAACCGTTTCCAACATTAACACGAAACGGCGAATGAAAGCAGAGAAACGCATTGTTAGACATCATTCATTATTACACTGGAACTGATGATGGTGTAAGTGATCAAATAAGCATGAAAACGGGGGGGTTGTATGTGGGTTCCGGGGGTCTCACCGGCTACAGCGGCGGCGGCGAGTCTGCGGGTCTGTCCGGGAGTGTGTGTCCGCGGCTCTTCGGCTCTCTGCAGGGTGAAGACCGGGGCGCTGAAGGGGTTCGCCCGGGAAAGCTGGGTCAGCGCGGTCGGGTACATGTCTGATGCTGGGACTGAACGAACAAACCATTAAAAAACATTCAGACGCTTTTAAACGCGTTTTAAAGTGTTGTCCTCTGTCTCTCATCACGAGGTTATACGGAGAGGTCAGAGGTTTCATGATACAATTATAAAGAAATAAAACATTTAAACGCGTTCAACAGGAATGCACACAATCATCTGTATATAAAAAACACGACAAACGTTTGCATAATGTAATATAAACGCTTACTTTAGACAGGCGATCGCAAAATGGCGCGTGCTCTCCTCTGCCGGCTGCGCTGAGACGGAGCGCCGCAAAACTGCACCGGATGAACTGCGTCACTGCAGGCCACGCCCACTTCATTACACACCGCACTATGATGAAGGCCTGGCTCATGAATATTAATGATTTCGTTGCGTTTATTTAATGCAAAAGAAGGCGGAAAATGTCACGGTGTTATTAATTAACAAAAGGATTTGAACATTAGGAGAAAGAAAATTTACTTTGCATTATTCCAGTATACCGTCTTTTATAAAAAGTGGTATGCTTTTTAATTGTATGTATTGTATATATTATTATTATTTATTATGATATTATTAAAATAATAATTATTATTATTTATTATGATATTGATAGATTAACATCTGTTATTAGACAGGAAGTCAGACCTGGAAAACGGGAAACGTCAAATTCATAAGCCCTTTCCATAGTAGAATTTGATGTCCGAGCAGTCAGGAGAAAGGGGGCGTGGCTTTTCCCGGTGGGCGTTGCGCAAGCTTCCTTGCAACTCTACTGCAATAAAATTGCGTAACTTTGATTGTGGAATATAAATATGCGCACGAGTTCTGTACATCAGATAATTACGTCAGACATGCAAATTCTGCAGTGTGCATTTGAAATGCAAAGTTTGCTGTATAGTTTAGTGGTTAATAAGTATTAGCATGTCTGAAGGTCAAACTTGTGTAAAAATAAAAAGAAATATTCCTGGAATGATGTGTATGTGTGTGACTCTAACGTTAATATGACCTTGTGTACAAACTACAAGAAAACACAAGAGGTCACCTCACGATTTCATTTGTTTTATTTCACACCAGTACTGCATTGAATCAACAATAAATAATTCATTCCAAATGATTTCCACAGTTAGCTGCCTGAATACAAAGTGCAAATTTGAGTTATTTTGTCCCATCCGCTGCCTGCAGGACAGCAGACATAAACTACACTGCTGGTTGTGGATTCTGTGTATGTACATTTGAAAGTAAGCCACTTTGTTTTAAAAAGCTTTTTACATAAGACGTTAGAAAAATATTGCAGTTAGAAAGTAATTTAACGGAGAGCAAAATATAAAAGCAAACCAGAGGACGAATGAATACATCACAAACGTATTTCTGAAACGAAGACAGTTCATACAAATAAATATGCATAAATTTTCTTCTTTTTAATCACAGCGAAGACAAGAATTCATAGTTTAGTCAGATTAAATCGTCACATTTGTGTTGATTACAGTAAAAAAAACAGAAAAGGTTTGTCGATTTAAGTCATTCTGGGTTTAAAACATTATTGGCAATAATGTCACGTCACATTATGAGAACATCACAAATCACATTCAACGAGTTGTCATGGTAACTGGCTGTCACTAAGCATTAACCATTGAAACTTTCAGGCTGATAAAACAACATGGCTTCTTTTTAAGTTCTGAAAAAAATCGCAAATATCTAAATGCCTAGAACTAAACTACTAGTACTAAATCTGAGCTGGTAAACCAGTAGTTTGAAATCATTTCTACAAATGTCTGTGTCTACACTGGCCACGTCTTGGCACTTCCTGTAAGCTTTAAAAACCATGTTGGTGAGTCTTCGACTCGATTTGTGATTCTGTGATAAATGATCAGCCATCATGAAGAAACTACGTTACATTACAGTCGTCTCGAATGCGACAAAACCGCAAAATCACACAGAAAGATCGAAACACGATGCACACAAAGGTTAAAAACTATTTAAAACACAAGCCTGCTAGATTAAACCTCAATATTCAGTCTCTAAACCCTGATGATGAGCTGCTATTTGTAGGACCTGCAAACAGGGCTAGAAAACCAGTCTGACAGCGGACGCATGCTGCAGGTCAACAAAAAAAACGATTGAGCTTATTTTCCGGCATCAGCGTGACTTTCTCGGCTGATATAATTGACGACGGGCGTGATCACATTGTCCTGGACGAACATTCGGCAGGCGCTGATCTGCTCGGCTGTGACGTTCTTGAAGGCGTAATACAGAGACACGGCCAACGTGAGCATCAGCAGAACCTTCAGCCAGAAGAGGAACCAGCGACGGGGTCGGGGACGAGGAGCGAGTGCCGCACTGCGAACATCCGTGACGGAAGATTTGGTAGCTGTGTAAACGCTCTGCTGCAGGAGAGGTTCCTCAGACCAGAGGTTCAGAGGTTTCACCGGACGTCCCGCGGCACCGTGGATCGGCTTCCGACACGTGGCCCTGTTTTAAAAAACACAAACGCACTCAGAAACAAACTTCAGCATCTTAATGGTGCAATAAATGATAAAGTATTTAAAAAACACTGTAGTACATTACAGGTATTTACTAACAGAGTGAGTACACACCCCATTACTGCTGATTGGCTACGAGAGTGTTATGGTGTTGTCTGGATCGGTCCGATCCACTTTGTTTTTCTCCTATTTACACAGCAGCATTTTTTCAATACAAATAAGAAATGCACCTCTAAGGCCATTTTTAAACGTTGAATGTAACTGCTGGTTTTGCATCACTAATAAGTCATGTGTGATTCATTTGGTCTCTAACAGGCAAGTCTGTGTAGAAAAGGAGGAAGAAACAAAGACCAAACATCTCCAAGAAAACTCACGAGATTCCAGTGGGCGTGGCAGGTTCATTAGGGAACATTTCCTTTAAAACATCTCCTCCATCCACAGATGTCTTCTGAACTCCAGCAGCCTCCTCCACCTGCAAAACATCTGACACGTTGAGATGCTACAGAACTGAGAGGTCTGGTGTTGATACACAGTGAATGATTATTTTTCTCATGTAATCTGTTTGTATAATCTCGGGCTTTACTCTGGCACGCTGTCTGCTGCTGGTTCTGGTGGTGACCGGTGTCTTTCCTCTGCTCCGAACCGTCTTTGTCGCTATGGGAACCGGCTCTGGAATCGGATCAACTTCTACAACATTGATCAAATGTGAAACATGTTTTAATCAAGTGTTTGTTTTTCCACAGCAACATCTTACTTTTAAAAGAAAGTGTAAATAAAGTAGATAAATCTGATCCAACAGTCACAAATTACCGTCTTCTTTGTCACTGTACTGATCTTCAGATGAATGCGTGTTTCCATTCTGGTTTCCGTCCGGTTTGATGGTGACGGCCTCTGGGATGGTGGTCTCGGGTTCGGGCAGTGTGGTCTCCACCGGAGGCTGATCCAGGAACTGCTGAAGTTTCTTCTCGTACAGCTTCCGTGTGGATCCTGTCACACACAACAACTGTTATGAACTCAAACACTTGCACACATGAGAACAGAGAGACGTCAGACACTCACCCACAACAGGACCTGAATGAATCCCATATTTCAGAAGCTGAACCTTCAACTCTTCATCAGTCAGACCTGAAACGTCCTTCTCTTCAGAACGAACAGACTTCCTTGTGGCTTTCTGATGAATGAAGCATCACAAGGACAATTCACAATGAATAGAGGAACTTTACATAACTACAAAAACACAAATAAGATTATTTGTAATAACATTAAGGTTTTATTAATGTGGTACTTAAAATTTTAATGCTGGAATCTGGCAGAGGTAAAAGTTGCGGATTGCAGCTTTAATACAATGTTATGATTAATTTAACAGTAATTAAGATTTAAATACTTCATTTATTTCACATTTATAGCTATTTCTGCAGAAAAACACAAAATGAAACTGAAACCACGGAGGGCTCTGAATCATTTAAGTGTTTAACGCATACTGCCTTTATATCTATTAGTTGTAATAAATTCTTCTGTTGTTTTAAAGCAAAATAATAACAATAATTAATCTCTGCATATCTGAACGCATCAGATGGTCAGTCGCACCTTCCCGGAGCGGCTTCTGCCGGACAGCAGCGGTGCCGTCGCCTCCTCGTCGCTGGAGAAAGTGTCTGGATGTGGGCTGATCTTCTTGTTGAGCACCGTCAGGTTCTTCAGATACAGCTGGACATACGCGTCTTTCTTGCTGTCGGCGCTGGGCAGAGGGACGTTATGAGCCATTAACTCGCTCTTCAGTTTCTCTTTGGTCAGCTGCGCCGGGTCCTCGTGAAATTGCGCCATGCTGGGATCTCCAGTGCAATACAAACACAGACTTTAACTGACTGAACGCGAATGCAGATAGTTTGTTGTTGCCCGTGGAGGGTTTTGCGGGTGAATCGGGGTGTCTTGCGAGCCCGTGAAGAGAGAAATAAACACAAACTCTACTGACACACGTCAAACCGGCGCGCGCCCGCCGTTTGAACGCGCTCGTGTGATTAAATGACAAACGCGGTTCTCCGTTGCGCGCAAATGTGCGTTTTTAAAAAGATTAAACATCGAAGCTTTTGATTGTAATAAAACCGCGTTGCTAAAAAAGCGAATCGCAAATGTACAAAAGTACAAACAGCTCGACGGCTCGATGCGCGCGCGCCTCTGAGCTGCGGCCGTGGGACAAACGGCGACGCTCATTGGTCGACTCGGTTCAGTAAGGCGGCCTCCTATTGGTTGATGCGGTGGAGCGACAGACGCTCGCCCGAAACAAAGAGCCGCGCAGAGCGACAGCGGCTGCGTCAAATAAAATATATATAAAAATGTAAATAGCATTTTTAAATAGGAATTATTTATAGAATTGTTACAAGTTTATTTCAAATCCTGAAAAGAAAGAGGAAATCTTATGATAAATGTCATTGTAGTTTCGTAAAGCATTAGAGGGCGAGTAAATGATGAAAGAATTGTTCATTTTTGGCTGAAGTGTCATTTTAATACTTCATGTCTGAAGTAATACAACATTTATTCCTAAAGATGGCAGCACAAACTGTATTGTACCTCTGCTGTAACAGGACAGACGCTTCAGATCAAAGGACATCTTGTATTAATCTCTTCTCTATGTCTGACACACATGAATCAATCTGATGGATGAAATCAAAAACCTACCAAATTTTCTTTTTTATTCAACATCCTGTTTTACTTGGAAATAAACATGTTGCTAAAGTATAATGGGCTTCAAAAATGTTTCATGTTGAAAATCTGAAATCTGACATATCAGCAGCTACCATACGATAAGTTTAAGACATTTTTCATCTAAATATTTCTTCCACCCATCTCAGATTCACAGTCTCTGTACATGTCAAACCCGAGCATGTGTGTGTATGTGTGTGTTTGTTTTGACCACTGTCTGGTCTTCCTGGACTCCTGCTCGGTGTGGTTAGGGCACCCTGGGTCTCCATAGCGAGAGGGTTGGAGGTGGTGATTTTGCCCCGCGCTTGTTCCCCCGACCTGACTTGTGTTTCTGGGATACAGCTGAATTATTGCAACGGCACCCAAAACCGCACAGATTTTAACGCTTAATCTTTAGCTAAAGCTTTCCAAGAGAACGCTGCCAGAGAAAGTCAAAGAGGGAAACTTTGAAAACGTTGAGCTCTTAAGAAACACCCCTTCTGTCTCGATTGTATTTCATTTATACAGAAAACAGCCCCTTTGCCAAGCACCACATAACAGTGTCTTTAAGAGCATAACAGCAGCGCTCAGAGAACAGATCTGAGAGCAGCTGAGCAATAATCAACATCAGGGTGTATAAAAGTGGTTTTGAAAAAGGAATGCAGGGTAAACTGTAACAGAGTGATGACATGTCCAAACATATGAACTCTTCAAAGTGTATTTACTGTACGCTTTTGTTTAATAATGGATTATTTACATTTATGCATTTGGCAGACGTTTAGCGACTTACGTTAAATTCAAGGTATAGAGTTTATCAGAACATGTGCTCCCCGGGAATCGAACCCACAACCTTTGCGCTGCTAGCCAGGGCTCTATACTTGACCAGCTCACAACAACTAGCACCTCAAAGACTGTTATTCACAAATAATTAGAATCGGGCTCCTGGTGCTATATTGAGTGGCAACTTTTTACAGGCACTGGATGGATTTGTCTTGACTTGGAAAAACCTACTACAGTTTATTTCCCCTGTTGACAGTCCAAACTGCTGTTACAGGACACACACCTCGATGTCAACTCTCACTACAGAGAAAGTGAGACTCTTTTTCCCAAAGCTTTGCAGTGCAGCTCTTGTGAACGACAGCCAGACAAGCTCTCCATTTATTTGTTCAATTAATATGTGAATTTGTGCTGTTTTGTTTGGCTGCTGTTGACGGAGGTCAGCTCGTGTCAATGCTGAGTTGTGCTCAAAGGCAATATGAACTGTCAGGTGTTTTGAGTGGGCATGAGGGCAAAGACACACGCCCACCTACCGTGAGCTGCCTGGACGTTTTCCACTGAACCAATCCATTAGCCCATCTAACAACTTTGGGTTGTAAGAACGTTTCCCTAATATTACTGTTTACATTAAAACGTTCTACTAACGTTACAGCAAAAATGTTTTGGAACAATCACCCTCAGCACCTAAAGAGAAATCCATCTACTGTCCCAGTGTGCCGGTCCGGCCCACACAGCAGCTGAACTGAGCCTGGCTGAGGGCTTCAATATTTCATTATTACAGGAATAATACTCTACTGTATTTCTGCTTAGTATTACTGTATTTCTTTTGAAATTTCTGCACATTTAGGACCACAGATTAGAACCCAAGGTTGTGTGGGTCTTACAAATGTTTTAGAAATAACATTCCTACAACGTTTCAGTAAACACCTAGATTTGATTTTTGAACTTTACTCTGATTTACCAAATAGTTACCGTATAGAACTATAGCAACTGCATTTAAGCTTGTTTGCAAAAACACATGAAAACATCATTTTTTAAATGATCAATGACTTTATCATAGATGTAATTTACACACAAGTATATCACAAACAGTGTGTTATGAGCGGTGAGAACATTAGTCAAATATTTTTTTATTCTGTATCGTATTTAAAAATTCCACTATCAATATAAGAATAACATTTTCGATATATGATATATAACATTAAAAAGAAGTTCTACTAACGTTACTACAAAAACTTTTTTGCTAACTTTAAAAGAACATTTGAAGAATTGAAAGAATGTTACATTACGAAATCATTCCCTTTTAGCCGGGAATGTTATATTTTTAAACAGAACCTGCAGGCCAGACTGTTTCTGATTTTCTTTACTGCATGTTTAACCTTGTTTTGACAGGTTCTGTTTTCTGTTAAATCACAGAACAGACGCGCTCACCACCTGTAACGGGACAGAACTTGGTGACAGAAAAAGTCACTTTTGGGCCATTCCTGTCCCTCACTGAACCTTCCCGCTTTGGAAACTTAAACAGCTTTTTAAGAATGAGGCGAGTTTTTCAGTCTGTTGCTAAATTTAGGTCGGCCCTGTGCAGGCGGCAGCTTCCCGAGCCATTTTCAATAAAGATGAGCCACGGCTGCTGCCCAGAGCCGGCGGGTGGCAGAAAACCGGTGGTCTACTGTTCTCTTATACGGTAGCTTTTAAGTAAACACGGCAATTCTGCGGTTGCCATCGCCATGGCAGCCAGCAAAAGGCCTTACTGTGTGGCAACACACACAGCCTTGGTTTGCCTTCTTATAAACCCCCTCCCACACATACACACACACACACACATCTTCTGCTTAGTGTACGTACAACAAGACCTGTGATGTATGTCCCCTTAAAACCCTGTTGAGCACTTCACCTGTTCACCCTCTTGTTTCCTGTTGTTCAAGCAAAAACATTTTTCATCAGTTATCTGCCACAAGGAATTCTGGGATATATTGGTTTTAACAAAGACACCTCCCGTCCACTTCCATTATGCAGTAAATATTTGTATATTTTATGTATGAAGACGCTAAACAAACCAAACGTTTACTGGAAGAGTTTTCCCTCCAGACGATTAGATAAAAATCGAAACATGTTTGGGTGGGCGGTCTGCTCACCACTGAAATGTTAGCAGACCACATAGGATGGCACCTGCTTTTCATGTGTCTGAGAATGGAATGTTCTAGGAATGTTTAAAACGTTCACTTTTAAAACATTGTGTTAACATTATTGCTTGATTTTAAAGTCATTTAAACATTTTTGAAATTCTGTAACATTTTTTAAAAAGTTGCACTAACAGCTTCAGCGTAGCGTTTTTGATATATGTGATGTTAGAAAACGTTCTACTAAACGTTAAACAGAACTCTCTGTTTGACTGATCAATGACAGATGTTTGAAAACAGACATTATATTTACATTCCCAAAGTGCAGAAATTAAAACTTCACCTTTAAGAAATAATAAACAAAACATTTATACAGTAAAAATGTCTACAGAGCAATGATTTGACCAAACAGATCAGTTTGACTTGACAGAACCATACATACCATTGCAGATTATTATAAATATTTTTCACCATATATAATGTAAAATGATACAAAGCATTTTGCAAGTGAAAGATGTTTTAAATTTTATGTATATTTATATGTTTAGAAACATATTAACTTCTTATATATTAACTTCTTACATATTAAGAAACATATAAAAGCTTCAACTATTGGCTTTTATTGAAAACACACACACTGCCTCATTTCTGGCCCCACTGAATATTTAAAAAGTGATACTGTGAACACTTATAGTAAAGAAATCTATACGGTGTCTTTATAAAGAGTAATTTATTTTAAATATAGTGTAAGTGTGTTTAATAATTAATAGTGAAGTAAATGAAAGGGGTCGTGGTGATGGGGGGGTTCTTACCTGCAGGAGGATTTACTGGAACCCTCAGACAAGCTGTCACGGCTCACATTCTAAACGGCTTGTTGGCAAGACGGCCGTGTTTTCTCTGGCACCGACTCAAACCCGCCGGATCAGATCCAAAAAGTACCTACACAACACAAACCAGCGGAGGGCTTGAATGATAAATTGCTGGTGTTCTGCAGCAGAACAAAAAAATATTGGCCTTGCTGGGGGCATCAGTCTTAATCTCGCAGTTATATGCCACGACTGGGTCGAACCAGAACTCACATGACCCAGTTAAAGTGGCACTTGACTAATGGTGTTGCATCAAAGTTTGTCCCAGTGCTGAGAAGGTCAAAGGTCAGCGGGTCAAGGGTCAGCGGTCGCTGGGTGATAGACGAGGTCCCAGCTAACAATTTTAGGTTGTAAGAACGTTTCCATTAAGTAACAAAAATGTAAAAAGTTTTATTTTAAAGGGTTTAAGAATGTTCAAAACATTTAATTTTTTACATTATTGGTTGGGTTATAACAAAGTTCAAAGGTTTTTTAAATTATGCAATGTTTTTATTCCACTAACAACTTAATAAAGTTTTTTGATATATGATATATAACATTAAAAAACATTCTTCTAACATTACCACAAGAACTTTCTTCCGAGAATGTTCCCTGGGGTATTAAATGGCGCGTTGTATTAATTTAAGAATTTCACGGAGGCGGCTGCAAAAATCAGAGATTTTTCTCAGAAACAGAATTGAGTTTTTCTTCAGGATAAAATCTGGAGCTGCTGTTTCTGCGTCTGGACGGAATGTTGTTCTGAAACTTTCAGTCTAATGGAAGAAATCATGTCATGTTCTCGCACAGTTACATGATAAAACAAACACAAAAAACAACACAGGAGTCCACAGGAAGTGGGAAAGAGACAGTGCGTGACATTTAAACAAAATTTCTCACGAACTCTGGGCTTTTAACTTCGGTGTGGATGAGTCAAGACATTTTGAACATTGTTAGACGATGCTGTCACTGACTAGAAAGGAAATCAGACCAAACACTGCAGAGAACTTCAGATCTTCATAAGCTTGTTTTACTGTAAATGTCTTCCAGCTACTCTTCCTCAAAGAAAGGTTCTGCAGTCGTTCTTTCAGGGTTCAGTGAAGAACCCTTTTCTTATCAAGAACCGTTTTTAGCTGTTTAGGATTCTTACAGTGTTTTTATTACTTCAGATTAGAAAGAGTGATTCTATTGACACTATTTTAATGTGAAATTACTGTTAACCATGACATGTTACAGTAATTGTGGGGGCACATAGTGGTTCAATGAGTCGCACTGTCTCCCACATTCCAAAGACATGCTGATCATAATGTTAGGAGAACTTTTAGAGAGCGCTAGCCAACGTTTTAAGAACATTCCCTGTTAGCTGGGTATTGACATGGCAAACTATAGAAGATTTCAGAGCTGTAACTAGTTTGTATTTGATGAACATTAGTTATGTTGTGCATCTCTTCTCTCAAGGACCTATAAACGGAGCCGAACTGTTTTGTGGACTCTTTAAAAACCACCTCGACCATCATGCGGCTGTTGGGTTTGTTTGGGTGGAGAGGAGACCCACCCACAGACCTGATTTCACTGAGGTTATGGTCATAATCTCCTGGGACAGTGGTCAGCCAACACTGTTTGCTTTTTTTACCCAGGTTCACCCATATTTTAAGAGAGCAGGGTCTCTCGGTCCCTGTAAACTTTCCTCTGAGCTGTGGAGAAGAATTTCCATCTGAGATAAAGGAGTATTGTTTTTGCAGTGTTGGGCAGAAGTATCAGTTATATGTTTGAATTGCTTTCAGGAAATAATTCAGCGGAAAACAAGGTTTTCCTGTGTACACATTACAAAGACTCAGTGTGCAGACAGGATCCTAACAGTGGTCAAAAACACAGAGAAGACAGAAATGTTGATGAAACCTCAGACATCACTGGCTGATTTTTCTTCAAACGCATCCCCTCCTGGACAAAACAGATGTTTTGTGCTGTTTCTCTCTGTGAAACCGTGTACCTCCCTCTTTCCTGTGAGGGTGTCTGGCTGTGCATTTCTTGCAGTGTGTGTGTGGTGTGTCAGTCTGGTACACACTTTGGCAGTCACACACACACACACACACACAATCATGCAGTGTGCACCAGTTTTCTCTCCTGTAACGCCAGCAGTCGCACCAGTTTGCACTGAACAGTAGAAGGATTTCCACGAGCCATCAATGTAATACATCTATCACCCGATACTCTGATCTTTAGTCAGACGTTTCAGAAGGAGACAAGAAGAGATTCTGAGTTTCTCCTGAGATCTTGTGGACAAGAAGACTTTGGATATCTGAAGATGTTGATTTAGGCAGAAGCTGATGCTGTTTAAGGAATAATCATGTTGAGGCTCAACAGAATCATGTTCTACAAGGAGACAAACATGCGACAATATCTGAGCTGCTAAGCAGTGAAATTACATGTGAGTATAAAAAAATACATTATCATTTTATATTTTATAAAATTATATTTTTATAATTTTATATACTTTTTAATACATTGCACTTGTTAACTGATGAATATCGATATAAAAGACAAAGTGTATTTAAAATATATACATTATTAAAGGTTATATATATATATATATAAAGGTTATATATAATATATACAAAATTAAAGGTTCATGTACTTTGTACTGTACATTTACTATTTTTATTTATTAATATTATATAACATAAATATTACATTTATAATATTATTTTATTTCAGACCAAAAAGTTTAGATGTATAAGCAGATTTATAAGCAGATATTATAGAATATATTCCATCATTTATGATCTAACAGCAGTGTTGATGTTCACAGGTGTGTGTGGTCAGCGGGTCAGCAGTATGTTGAGGCATTGGGCGTTTGCTGTGTTTCTGCTGATCGTCCTGATACGGGTCGAACCCGGAACCACCAGCGCTCTCAGCACCAGACAGTAAGTCCAGATCACCAACATGCATGACTGAGACCGAGCCAAAGACATGAGACACACGTACAGCTGTGTTGACATCGCCACCTGCTGGTGATGTTTGAGAACTGCACAAGAACCCACAAGCGATGAGCAAAGTTGTGATTTGAAAGCATGTTGTTTAGATCGTGGATTTATTGTGCATCATTCATCACTTTAAAGCTGCAACCCGTAACTTTGGCCTCTTCACCTCCATCCCTGTTTAAATCATAAAATTGCAGGTCACTTAGTAATTTTCATGACGTATGTAAAATGACGTCAAACTGGCATTCCCTGGAAAATCCGACCCGACAGCTCAAATTATGAATCATTATTATAAACTTCCCGTTGCGATTCGGGCTGGAAAAAAACATTTTGAACACCGATCTGTTATTTATTTGTTCATTATTTTTGTTGTTTTAATAAAAGGAAAGTTAAATGAGTGATTTTAAACCGTTGCAGGCGTCGTTCAGTAAGTCACGCCCAGATGATGCACGACCGGAGTCGAGCCCTGCAGGAGAGGAAAAGACGTCTGTGGATCCAGTCTCTCCTCCAGCAGGTCCACACAGCTCAGATGTGGGACTCCAGCCAGAGAGATGGACGCCTTCAGATCAAGCCCTGGTCCATCTCTCACCGGCCCAAATACCCCAGCGGCCCCAAGACCTTCCCTCTGAGCTTCCAGCTGGAGCCTGTGAGGATCAGAGACAATCTGCAGGAGACCAGCAAGACTCGTCGCTTTGAGGAGCAACCTTTGAAATCAGTGATGAAGAAGAAGAGGAAGAGATGTTCAGAAAGATGGAGAGACCCAGACAGAAGAGACTGGAGGTGTGGCATCTGAGTGACTGCTGGTGATGCAGTTGAGTAAGTTTGGATGCTGTGACTACAAACATGAGACCGGATTCAGTTGGATACTGTTACCGCTGTCAGTCAACTCACCTTAAACAGTGACGTTTAAATACACTTTCTGGTGTTAAACACTCTTCTGCTATGACACGGAATGAATGGACTTATTTGAGAAGATATTTTGTTGCAGAATTATAAAGAAGTCAATTACTTGATGCCAGAATAAAACTCTAAACTAAACATTTCTCAGAATTTCACAAACTTATTTGAGCAGAAAGCTTCATACACAAAACAATGTACAAATATTGCAGTAACTTTTATCTGTTTTCCTTGGATTAATTCAATCATATTTTTGTGTAATATTTATTTGATTGGAATATTCCCTGAATGTATCTCAATGCTGCTGAATTTAATGAGATTTTAAAATGCACTTTTCGTTAACCAGTGGAATCATATTGT
>JAZGTK010005397.1:0-22527 GCA_036877625.1 Ambastaia sidthimunki
TATATATAGTTACGTCTATGCCTGAGAAAAATGTACTTTTTATTTTTTTATACATTCCATTTCTCTGCTCTTCACAGAAGCTTGTGCGTCATCCCTCACACAGCTAGAACTTGATTTAATAAGACCGACTTAACCTAAAACTGATGAACATCCATCCAATGAACATGCTGATGAATGATTTATATAAACCTTTGAAAAGACACACATTCAACCTCCTGAAAGTCAATTGGCTTAATACGTTAACAAATGTAATTGAAAGCACTGTAAGGTTTTGAATAACAGCGTTTGCCAAATGCATAAAAATACACCATCAACTACATCCTGGTTTTAAAGTGCTTATTTATTCATTTAAAGTAAAAATTGGAACGTGTGCTTCAATTTTTCACAGGTGAAAATCTAAACCCAGAACAGTATGTGCAGTTGAGCCCGTGAGTGTGTGTGTGTGTATGAGTGAGTGTGTGTGTGAGCGAGTGAGTGTGTGTATGAGTGAGTGTGTTTGTGAGTGATTGGGGTGTTTCTGTAAGTGTTTTTAAATCCCCTTTGGCTGAGGACCACCTGTTCTGTTCTCCTGCAGATGTTGATGGAGGAGACTCACATGATACCACACAACTCGCTCAGCCTGCGCTGCATCTAATTTGCAAGTTATTAAAGAGTTTGCCTGGCAGTGCTGTACTGATATTCCTCAAACAATGTTGTTCTATACAACAAAAATGTTGCATAGAAACCATCCTACGTTTGATCTAAGATCATTTCTCAAATGTAAATGCACATTTCGTAAAATCTGTTTAAAGCCGGGGACACATTTAATGACTAGATGTTGTAAATGTTAATTAAACCACAGTAAAAATATCTTTTAGCAATGTCTGCCCTTCCATGACAGGATTTCCCAAAACTCTACCAAGACTACATCTGTTATAAAACAAATATCTGAACAGTTATTATTAAGTGACCCTGACAAGCGTGTGTAAAAGTAATGCAGGTTAATGGAGGCGTTTTTTAAACAGGCTTCTTGTGGCTGAAGGAGGAATAGGGGTAAGATGACAGGATGAGGTGATTTTCCCGCCTTTCACTGATTTAATCTTACATATACACAGCTGGTGTCAAAGAATTTGGGCGACACAAACATCTGATGTACAGTACAGATCTGATGTATGACAAGTCACGGACCCACCCTGTAAGAAGCATCCAGTACTGTTAGATGGTGAGGGGAAATTAGTTATTGTTGCCGGGTCTTCAATAGTTAACAGCTTTGAACCATCATATTCCCTCAGTTCTCAGTATGGCAGCTTAGCTAACAAATCAAACAGCCATTTGCAATCATTGCTTTAAAAGAACAGTTCACTTAAAAATGAAACTTTCCAATGCAACACTTTTATATTCTAGCTTCAAAATGACAAACGTAGCTGCACAAATCGCTCTGCGAACTGGATCAGCTGAAAAGATTCAGCTCAAACAAACTGCTTAGAATCTCTATTAACTCCATTCATTTTGAAGACCCGCCAAAATAGATAGAAAGAGGCGGGCTTATGGTTATCATGTGCTAGCTCTTGAAACACACACTGTTTGTTTAAGATTTGCGGTAAAGTCTTGAATATGCTGTTTCACGTTTGTTGTTAAACTATGAACTTGGGTGTCTGAGAACGAACGAACTTTTCCTGGAAAGGGAATGAAGTGACATAAGATGTCCAACCTCTTGTAATCTCAGGTTTGTTATTCCACTTCAGCTGAAACCGTCTTGTACCAACAGGAAGTCCATGTTTTCGGTCAGTAAATCAAGTCATTAAAAATCCCCTATTGTTCCATCCAAAAAACTTTCACCATCGCATAAGTAAACATAACAAAGAAAAATCTAACTTCCATAATCATTCTGACAACATGGAAACTTCAGAAAAATAAACAGTGGTGCTTCTAACAATGGGAAAATGTCTTTTAAGTGGAAATGTGGGAAACATGCATTCGTTACTCCACTTCAGTGTGAAAGAGGAGAGAGACATCTAAGTCTTTTCAAACTTTTCAGGCCAAGTACAACCTTTGATCAGTTTAAAAGTTACCGCAACGTTCCCTCTAAATATTTTCAGCTTTCAGAACTGAATGAACTTTCAGTTTCAAACTGAAAACTGCTTCAAACTTGCATCTTAAGCAAAATAATTGTCTGATTCTCTTAAAAAAGTGACACCATACCCGAAATGTGACCTCTGCATTTAACCCATCACTGGTGAGGAGTGAACACACACTGCAATTCGTATACACACCCTACACACACACACTCTACCCTACACAACCTACTGATTACAAGCCCAACCCACTAACCCACCAGTAGACCACAACTGCCCCCATAATTCATATGGAATAAATTCCATATAAATTAAAAACATTAATATTCATGTAGACAGGATAAATTCAAGGAGCAAATCTTTATTTCAGCCACTCAAATGCAGTACAGAAATTTAAATTAAATTTAGATAGTTTTCTTGTCATGAGACTGATCACGACCTGAGCTGTGATAAAAGCATTTATTCTACACCTTCTATTTTGTGCTATATATGGAGCAGACATCAAACATCTCAATCAGACAGGCCAACCATCACATTCTAAACATCACTGACAGGAAAAAAGGACACAACGTGTGCATATATATTAAATATATAATATTATATATGGAGATGAGCTATACATAAGGTAAAATATATATTTACCAAATATATAAAAAATATATATTTGGTAAAAATGTTATAGACGTTGAAGTCATCTGTTGGGTAAAGTATTTAGTTAATTTACAGCTATGTCAGTTGTAGCTCCTAAATGTTTGTTTTATAGAAACCACACAGCTCTGTTCTAATAATTTATGATTGTTGATAATCCAAAGTGATGGCTTAAAATATTAGTCTCATGAAATTGTTTCAGAACTGTGTGGTTTCTGTAACACAGACATAGTTAGTCAGAATAACACAGTAGCCTGAGGACATTTAGAAGCTAAAACTGACAAAGTAATAAAAAATAAAAACACTGAACAAAACTCAGGACTGCAGGGAGCAAAGAGCACCTCAGTGAGTCTCAGTCATTTCTCTCCTCTTTCTTCACCAGTGTACACTCTGCTAAAACCTCGTACTAAACCATCAAGGTCAGCAGTACAGACGCACACAAACTCCTCAAAACCTTCAAATCTCTCCTGTGTCCTCCTTCACCTTTACCCACATCCTCTTTATCAGCTGACGGTTTGACAGGAAAACAGCCATCAACAGGCAGTTCTCACCACCACAAACACCAGGACCTGAACCATCCACATCCAAAACACAAAACAGTGAAGCTGAGGTCTCCAAACTTCTCTCCAGCCACAACTACCTATTTTACAGGCACATGGTTTCTCTTATCACTGCTGTGCTGACACCCAGATTTTCTTCCCTTTCCAAGCAGATGATCACACAGTAGCGGGACGCATCACAGCCTGTCTGGAAAACATCTCAGCTTGGATGATAGATCACCACCTTCAACTCAACCTAGCTAAAACAGAACTTCTTGTCTTTTCAGCCCACCCTACAGCTTGACACCACCACCATCCAACTGAGTACTACAACCAAAACATCCACAAGAACACCCAGGAACCTCAGAAAAGTCTTTGACAGCCAGAAGCCATTTTCTGATCACATCGCAAATTCAACACGATCTTGTAGAGCTGCACTATACAACATCAAAAATCAGGTCTTATCTCACTGAGCATGTCATGAATTTTGAATATATTGAAAAATAAAACATAAAACATTTTAAAAATTTAAATACCAATTTATGATGTACCTCCATCATCTGATCTAGGTGTTTTCAATATGAGAGAATTCAGTGCATCCCTGTCCCAGCGTTCTGCTCCGAGGCAACAAGTGAAGGCATCCAAATGTCAGTCTCCAGCTTGGGATTCCACCCTGACCAGGCCTTTCCATTCCAGGCAACTTCAGCACTTGGAAAAGGAAGACACTCTCTATTTTCTCCCCTTTTGCCAGATGTTCTGTCACAGCCTTCCAAATGTTGCTTGTCTCAAGGCCCTGCTTAATATAATTTGTTGTGTAAATCAGGTTGGTCTCTGCTGGTACAGATGCACCATTCAGAACCAGCTTTGATAAGTTCCATCAGTTTTAGGAGGCTTTTAGTTTAGGTTGATATCTATACAGCAAAAACAAGCATCTTGTCCACCCCACATGCCTGAAAGATAAATCTGCAGGACAGAGTTGTATTGTGCCATTATTACTTTACCCATCATGCATTAGTTTTATTTTAAAGCTCTACAGAGGCTCATATTTTGCTATAGGGCTTTGCCAGCTATAGGGAGAAAGACAGAGGAACCGTTGCATCTGTTGGAGGTTCAAAGCTCTGCGTAGAGGGTATTGTTTAGGAGCCTTGATTTATGCCTGTGCCTCTCTTGGGTGCAACCAGGCCCTCTGATCCCCAGAATGTTTCAGTTACTTCTCAGAGCTGTTGGACTCTGTGGCTCTGACTAATCTCTGACTCATCTCTGAAGCCCTGAGAACAGAGCATTGCATGCCTATTTTAAATGCGAGCCAAACCTTCCCAGATGGGCTACTTTGGCCTGGATTACATTTTGCTGGTCAGAAGGTATAAGGGCCTAGCATCTAATGATACTTAGAGAAAAAGCACATTTTAATAACTACATACAATGCTGTGCAAATACAATAATTCTGACATAAACACAACATTACTTTATGGAAAGCATGTGGTTCTCTTGGAAGTCACATGTGATCCAGAGAGGGTCCATTGGAGATATTGTTGAGATTGAGACCTGCAGGCCGGGGTTTGCTGCCCGGATGTACTGTATATTGTTTATTATAAGGTCTCACTTTTTCTCGTAGATCAATAAAATCATTCTGGAATTGTTTCTTAAAACCTGGAATCAATATCAATCAACCTTGAATCAATATAATATAATCTGAAGTCAAGTCGCCCTAAAGTCAAGTTGCTGAAAACGACATTGGGACAGCTAGAACAATTGACAAACAGTGAGTTCACATCTGTTACAAAAACATTACACAGGAGATGAGAAACATTTTATAGTGCTAAGAACCTTTTTCCACTACAAAGAAGCTTTTGCACAATAGAATGTTTCCATGGATGTTAAAGGTTCCTCATGAACTTTGACAAAGAACATTTTAAGAACCTTTATTTTTAAAAGTGCATAGTGGTGTAATCTTATGGTCTGTAGCTCTGACCGCGGTAAAACACACACTGGAACCCCATCCAAAACAAACGAAAAATGAAATACTACTCCCACAGTGACCCGAGGAGCAATATGTCCTCTTTAAAAAAACATCTGGGGAAATAACCTTTTGTTCGCCCCGTTTCATTCGTGACTTTTTGTTGTTCCCGTTTTCCCTCTATCTCACTTTTTGCTCTCTCTCTTTGGGCTGACCCGCACTTGTGGACGCCTGCTGGGAGACACCATGGTGATGTCACAGTGTGAAGCAGAGGACCAAATGCATGCAACAGGAAGTCACTCCCAGCATTCCAGGCCACAGACAGGCCAGCACGTGATGTGAGAGTTTGACGTCTCAGAGGGTTAGTAAGCACTTGCTTGTCTTTGGGAGAGGAACAGAGGTGTGGGTAGGGCCTCTGCTTTGTTAACCCTCATCTGAACTGCTTTAGTTATTCAACTTCTCATATCGTAAAAACAGTGTGTAGCTGATCTTAGGTTCCATTTTGTAAAGCGATGCAACACGACAGTCATGTATGATTAAACATATTTATAAAAGTACATTTTGTAGCCTAATGTTTTCTTCATTAAAACATTGTTGTTTTATTAGAATATAAATGTGAAGTTACCATCTTGTTCTTTTGATTTATAGCGCCCTGGAGCTTATGAAAGCTGGCAAAGCTATTTGAATAAGTAACAAGATGCATTTTAGTCAAACAGAAAGGACTTTCTGTTGGACTTTGGTATCTACTTATAAACACAGAATGAATATTTTTGAGGTTATTTGTAAGCTTTGCATTTTATTAGGAGCAATGGAGACCAAATGAACACCTACTGATACATTTCTTATATATACTTATATATACTTTCTTATAAGTATTTTACTTAAATATTGGCTAATATTTGATTCCTTTTTAAGCACAGACCTCACATATAGTTCAGAAACAGAATTTTGTTCTGCTTCTGAACTAACTAAAACAAAAAGACGTCCTTGGTTAAACAGTTTAACCAAAAAGACCATGTTGGTCAACCAGCTTCACCACCTACGTTTCGCTTAGCATCAACTAGAATAGCACCAAGGCAGCACAAACTAGTCTGGACCAGTATGGAAATTTAAGATGGTTAGGCAGGCATTCTCAGTGAGGGATGTATCAAATTAAATAGGTTGTTCAAGAGTTTTTTTGGACCTTTAAAACTAGTTTTCAGACTAATTCTGTTCAAAGAAAGATCAAGATGGTCCTAGACAGGCAGCATTTCAGTAGATTTAGTTGTTTTCTAATTACAGAGTGACAGAAAGGCTTAAAACTTACCAACCAAATCATGATTCCCTTTGCATCACAGTACTTCAGTCTCCTGACTTACATAGACCAAGTTAAATCAATGGATTCATTAAACAACAGAAATCATGTGCTGCCTCAGTGCTTCTCAACAGCTTGACCTTCAGCATCCAGACTGGACATCAAACGGTAACCCAACCAAAACAAAAGTTGTTTAAGCAAGAGTTACAGACTGCAGCTTTAAAATCTAACATTCAAGTGTATCGCATTATTTAACAATATGCAACATTATTGGGTGACTAGTTTCAAATGTCAAAAAAATTCACTGCACAAAACAGTTTTATAGTTGTGCATGTTTATCCTGTAATCTGAGTTGGCTGTTTATGATTTTGCGTGGTTGTTATTCTGTTAACTTCTACCAAATGACTGATGGATTTGCATAGAGATACTAGAGTTTGATTGGACACTCAGTCTTTGATGTCAACAATAAAAGATTATTTAAAGATTATTATTATTCATGGGCTAATACAAGTTGCATTAACTGCACAGAAAATAATTGTGACATGTATCTCAGTTGGCAAAAATTGTGGTTACAGCATCACAATTGACGGAATCCAATTAATATAAATCTGGCCAGCGAGCCCGAGGAATTAAAAGCAAAAATGTAAAGCTTTTACTTTGTTAAAGATATAACTTTACCCAGACAAGGTCAATAAGCGAACCTATCGCACTAATCTCATGCTAACAGCGGATCATGTTTAGCCATCCTGAATAATAAATAAAGTTTAAGTCTCATGGCTATACTTTTAAAACTGTGTAGTTTAAGTTTTACTGTGAGTCTCAGTCGTCCTCCAAACTATCCAAACATCCAAAGTTACAACCAGAAGAAAACTCTAGTCACAATAACAGCATAAACACAAACTACTGTACACAATCACAGCCACAGGTGCTGGTTGTATGTCAGAGAAACAGCACTAACTATCTTCTGCCCTCAAAGAATTGAAACATTTAAACGTAACATGAGACGTGTAACACGCTGCACTGCTGACATCACAAGTGCTTCATAACCCGTTTGATTACGTTACTCCAAAAATAAAGCGCAACTAAGAATAGAAAACGTCTCACCTCAGACTGGTTTACGTTAACCTTTGTAAATTCTTAATGAACTTATCACTTTGCGTGTCATTCTATATTCTTGTGTACGAGTAGCCGAAATGCACGTACACAAGCAAACACAACGCGAGCATCAGGAACCACAAATGCAGCCAGATATTGTATTAACGTTATTGCTTGGTTAGAAGAAACGTTATTCCAACTTCTTAATTCTGTAACATTTTTAAACATTGTAAAGTTTATGATATGAATATATAACAAAAAAGTTTTTGATAGATGATATATATAATTATAAAAATGTTCTAACATTACTGCAACAATGTTACTTTGAGAGAATTTTGTAAGAACGCTAGCCAGCATTCTGGGAACGTTCCCTGTTAGCTGTGTAAATAACTGACCTGCTAAGTGTACAGAAAATTGATCACAATAGAGATTGACACACAGCCTCTGAAGTCATCTGAGATCTGAACTCATTTTAAAATACTATCACACACTGACTTTGTAAATACATAGAAAGGCAACACACAATAAATGACAATCAAGCTGTTCTGAACACAACAAACGTTTGGTTTAACATTAGACCTGGCGAGAAACGAGATTGTAAATAAGTGAGTTTATCTGCTAAAGATCATTTTGGCTAAAGATTGAAATGACTGTGTCCGTGTTGCGCTCGCCCGCAGTGGGCTGAGGTCCTGGCGTGTGTTTGGCTGAGTCAGGCGTTTAGGGTTACGAGCACAGGTGTGCCTCATTACCTTCCATCTGGAGGCCATAACATTGTACCCTTGTCCCAGCAGGGGCGGGGCAACCGGGCCTAAACACTCACAAAGCCTAAATTAGAGTGAGGATGCTGTACTGCAGCTCCTCATATGATCCTGTCACCGGTTAGCCAGCTGAGATTTTATTCTGTTCATGGTCTGTGTGTAACTATTTCTGCTTTTTAACTGCCCTTATAAAGCTAAAAAAAGCTTCTGGTAAGATTACTTAGCCCAAGTAAGCCTGAAGACCACAGATAGCATGCTTTGAGAAAGACTAACATAATACTTACACTATTTCTACAGAATACAGTGTGCATACTAATACACATCACATGAGAGTTTTATTTAGTCAAACATGTTCTGAGGGTAGAAAGGAAAATAATAAATATGACCAATGAAATCACAGAGGAGGCGGGATCAGAGACTTTTATTTCCTCCAAAATATGTGTCTCATCCAGGAATTCCCTCCAAAATGTTAAAAGTCTCTAACCTGTGATGTCATTGGTCGTCTCTTTAAACGTTTGAAGTAAAACTCTCATCTGCAGAAATATCATTTATTGTCTCACACTGAGATGGTCTGCTGACATTCACACAACTGTTTACTTTGAACAAATATTGTACAGATGGACATAATAAACAAGAAAAAATAAACAAGAAAGACATATGCAAGACAATGTTTTTAAAATATTCCACTAACAACCTAAGAATAATGTTTTTATCTATGATAGATAACATTAAAAAACATTTTACTAACAATACTGCAATAACATTTTAGAGAACGTTAGCCAACGTTCTGAGAACATTCGCTGTTAGCTGGGCAGCCTCATGTTGTCTTATTGCTTTATGAAATAAGTACATTGATAATGATTAAAGGGGACTGTGTATACTTGGATAATGTTTTTCTGAAGGGTTATGTAAACGAACAACCTTCAAGGCTGAAAACGGAATAAGGGTGAAATTCAAGATTCTAGGAAACAGTTACCCTGGTTGAAATCTAACCAGACATAAACATGCTCAGAGGCATCAGGTTCAAAAATGTCCATTATTGCTTAAGCTGGCGATGGCCTCGTGCACATGCTCACACGCTCACGCTAACACGAACCTAATTCTGTTCCGACAGCGTTTTCAGGTGAGCGCACGAGAGCTATGATCTCCGTCTAGACAACATATACCAGGTGGAAATACTTCAGACTGCTTTAGCTCCGAGACACAGTCCCCCTCTCCCTTCTGTAATCAAACCTGAAATTCTTCAGAGTTGAAAAACTTGGCAAAACGCATCCCACTTAAACTGACGCTCCACAAACATTTCACCCGAGCCAATACGTCAGACATCAACACCCGCTCAAAGTCAAACACAGATGTGCCGAATATTGTTTAGCATGTGACATGCTACAATATCTTCCCAGCTAACAATTTTAGGTTGTAAGAACGTTTCCCTAACATTTCCATTAAGTTACAAAATTATTAAAAATGCCATTTTGAACATTTTAGGACATTCAAACTGCAGTTTTTTAGACGTTGAATTAACATTCTTGCTTCTTTATGAGAACATTGTTTAACACTTTTTTATTCTGTAATGTTTTTAAAACATTCCACTAACAACTTAAAAAAAAGATTTGATATACAAGATATATAACATTTTAAAAAGTTTTACTAATGTTTCTGCAACAACTTACAGAATGAGAATGTTAGCCAACGTTCTGGGACCATTGCTTGTTAGCTGGGTTGTTATATAGTGTATTTTGTCCTTATTTATATTATAAGTATTATCAGGACTTAAGGCTTGGATACAACAATAGCACAAGTAGCTTCTCTACTCTGATATATGCACAGTGAACACTAAGTAGGGCCCATGCTAAACCCATGAATTTTCAGTTACTTCAGTTGGGTTGTGGCTTAAGAAAGCATAAAATGCACTTGACTGATAAATTCCAGAGAAAAATTCCTCAAGACAGAAAGCTGAAGTGTTTGTGTCGTGCCCATTCACCGAGGACACTGTTTAAAGCTAGTTACATAACACCCTAACAATGTTTTATAATAAAATACCAACCCGTGTTTAATGAATAGAGCTATTATTTAAGAAAAAGAACTTTGCATTTTGGCACCCTAAATTCCTAACTGTCTGGTGTGCTGTTGTTTTTCTTAAATCCCCTTGAAGTGAGTGACAGAGAAAGGCTTTCATGTGCGCCACACCTTGTTAAATTCGCCAGAACCCGAGTCTTTTAAAAGCAGACGCCACGACCATACATGACTTAACATGTAATTTGTAGGAGCTGTGGCACATCACTGCTACCCCACAGCAGTGTGGCGGCGTTAGTGGCCGACAGCACAGGGGACCGTGCCAGACCTAACACAGCACACTGGAGAAGGGAGCTGGGCCGTGCAGTCGGGGATTACATGAGAGGACGGCGCTGTGGCCAGCGTTCGCTTGATTTGCTCTGGAATAATGACACGGCGGCGGGAGAGTCTGCCAACGTCGTGGTCACGGAAAACGCAGGGATATAAATAACCAGGGTGATGATTACACCAATGTGCCTATATCTGCCTGCCTTTAAATAGGGTTTGATGATAAGGGAAAACCGTGCTATGTTTTAACAGGGGGTGGACCGGTGGACCAACGAGAGGTCAAGCACTTTGAGGGGTATATTTTCAATGCAGACAAAAAAAAAAAGATCGGAACTTTTTTTTGTTATGCTGGTTGAACATCTCTTTACTTCCTGAAAGCAATCGCTATGTCAGGTGGTTAAAATTTATTAATTCACATATATATTGTCTGTGGAAGGTGCAGAACTATAAAATATTCGTCCAATCAGTAAAATATCTTGCTTGCATGTATTTGCATATCTCCACTCACCACGTTCATGGCTTTGGAGAGCACTCTGAGGGGAGGGTGGGACCTAAGGCTTTCACCGCTAGCTAGCTATTGCTAGCACCTCCCAAATTGGGGACCTATCGTTAACAGACAGTGAACATTGTGTAATGTAATGATGGTTTAGGACAAACCTTAGCTGAACCAGAGACCTGGAAGTCAGTACTTTTCCAGAAAACACAAACCTGGTTTTCTACACACTGTAACATAGGTGCCATATTTTGGTCATGGCAAAATCTATCTTTAGAGCTGTTGTTAAAATAAGGCCAATGTGCTGAAGTGGTGTTTGTTTAATTTTGTCTTCAACTCGTCCTCTCATGGCTGTTGATTTTAACGGCACATAGTTCAGCACTAGAGTCAGGACACAGGACAGAATTCCAGTAAAAAGCGGAAAAACGATTTGCTGGATAACACAGAAGATTCACACGGTAAGTCGCAGAGATCCGGGCTGGAACGAAACGGAGTTTGTCAGATCAAGAATGATGTAACTCCAATAATATGAATAAAGAGAATAAGTGACTCATTTCTTTTAAGAATTTATCGATGTTAAAATAATCATTCAGAAACGGCTGCAGTACGTATTTTTATGGCATTTTTACGTTTTCTTTTTTACGAGGTACCATATGTTCTTTAAATGTTTAACGTCTTAATTTGAGTGTCATGAGGTGGGCTTGTCATCTACAGGCCTACTTGTGCATTAATTAGGAGACATTACTGCATGACAATATGGACCACTCAACTGGAATAGTCAAAAAATGTTTAAATAATGATTATAAAAATCACTACTAGGTGCTAGTGCATTTCCCAGCTAACAATTTTAGGTTGTAAGAACATTTCCCTAATGTTTCCATTAGGTAACAAAAACATTAAGAATGTTATTTTGAATGTCTTAGGAACAGTCACAACCTCCAGTTTTTTAGACATTAACATTATTCAAACATTGTTTTTAATTCATTAATGTTTTTAAAACATTCCACTTACAATTTAAGAATAAGGTTTTTGATACATATATGAATATAAAGTTAAAAAATGTTATACTAACATTAATGCAAGAATGTTTTCAGATAACTTTAAAATAGCAACCTTATAGAAAACATTAGCCAATGTTCTGAGAACGCTCCTTGTTAGCTGGGTTCTAGGTTGCTGCCTGAATCACAAGAACCCCAAGTCTACATGATGTTCTGGTCCCTTTATATGGTTTAATTTAATCATTTACTCCCACAATGAGCCAAAGCCACAGTGATGCTTCCTTAGCAAGTACTAAGAAATCGTACGGCACATTTTCCCATCACTCAGTTTCTCGGAATAGTTGCGCAGTCGTCGCGCCATTGCTTTCCGTCCACCATGATGCAACCTGCATTACTGTTACTTTGCATCACTGTGTTTCTGAAATGCATGCCATAAATTTGGCATTATTAAGATTGGTACGGGCAATAAATATATAACGGTTGGACTAAGAAGTTTCCTGGAGAGCAGATGTTGAGCGACAGATGCGATGTGGCTCTTGTAGCCGAGCAGAAGCTCAGTAAAATATGTGCCTGTTAAAAACACTGCAGTACTAAATCAACTCTCGAAAAGCATAAATGCATTTATTTAATAAAGAGCTCACGCTACATCACAGCAATTGTATGTGGGTGCCACAAATCAGCCAATATCGAGCTTTTGTGGCTCAAAGAAGGTATGGCATCCAAATTCCATTTACTTCATAAAATGAGCAATAAACTACAGGCAATAATGTGACACAAAATGCAACTTGTAGTACAAATTCTGAAGCCATAAAAAGGCCAAAATTAGACACCAGTAAAAGCAAGACAAGACACTGTTAAAAATGTTACATAAAAATGTTAAAAAAAAGATTTTGATAACTTTAAAAGACTTTTCAAAGAACATTAGCCAATGTTCTGAGAACATTCCCTGTTAGCTGGGCTGTTTGCTAATGACGAGTAGGTGGGTAAAAACTGAGGGCAGGTCAGTTTCATGATTAGAGATGTTTGTTCTGAGAGGATAAGTTCATCTTAAGAGGATTAGTCTGCTCTCTGTTATGTCTACTGACCAATACATATTGTATTGTACTCACTGTTGAGTATTAACTTCAGCTGTATATTCTGTGTGAGGAACCAGGCCGCAGTAGCAAGAAACCCTATAAATTAAGAAACGTTTGTAATTGTAACATTTCCATTAAAAAAAAAAGTACTGTCACTAAGGATTTTCTTAACTTAGGGAGTTCCTTGGAACCTGTTGCCAAGCTTAAATAAGTAATTTTGTTTGACTAATGCACTATTTGAAAACAACAAGGCACCCAACAATGTGAACCATCAAATAAGAAGACTCACATCCCATAAGAATGAAAAGTAACAGATGTCTCTTTAACATTTCAATTGTTTCTGCTAGACAACGGTTAGATTAGCTGAAGAACAAATGGAAACTTTTGTTTCGGTCACATGCATCTCAGATGTTTCCCCCAGAAAAAAACAGCTGAAAAACAACATTGTAGAGATCTCCGAGATCAAAAATCAAAATTTATTAAAAGTTTAATATATACTAATGTTTTGTCATCAGTTGACCCAAAACTACATTATTTTAGCTACACAATCTACAGTAAAGCTGCAATCCGTATTTTTTTGGTTAAAGTGGAACAAAAATCAGTTATTGAGCAAGCACATGACAGATGTTCAGAACCGTCTCCTAACTTACTCCAATTCCCCAGGATAAGTTTATAATAATGATTAATAATTTGAGCTGTCAGGTCAGATTTGCAGGAAACATACATCTGTAAACAGAAAGATTGATCCGGCCACTATATCTCATTTCTGGGGACTGTAGATGATGTTCCTACTGCAGAAGTTAAACTTCTCATCCACATCAAGTCTGCAAATAACCTGCAATTTTATGTTTCAAACAGAGATGGCGGTAGAGAGGCAAAGATTTTTATACTGCAGCTCTAACCAGTGACCTTTCATCATGATGAACATCAACTGTGTACCAACGTATGACTGGTAGAGTCCCTAAAATAAATGATGTCAAACAAAATGAAGTCACCTGCATTTAAAAGTGACCTTTTAAATGTAAATAAGCACCGGGGAAGAGGAAACGTTTCTAAGAGGACATTTCTGTTGGTTCCACGATACGTCCACCCTTCTCAGATGAACAGATCGAGTATCACTGACATTTTCTGCTGGTTTACGACTCTTTGGACACTCCAGAGGGAAGTTTTAACTAACCATTACGCCTCTACAGAGACTATAAAAAGTATTAGTCTGATAATTATCTCACCCCATTGCGTGTTTTTTCCTGACACTGACATCTAAATCCACTGTGTGCTCATGGGAGATCTGATTGGTGAGGCCGGTACTTGGCTTTCACAGCTGCAAAACTTAGAACGTACTGGCAGGAATTCAGTGGTCCTTTCATCTCCTCACTGTGTAATTTGCCAATTCTTTACACGTGGAATAACAGGCCATGTCATCCGCCTGGCGGCCCGCGCCCGCGGACAGGAAAGCACGGAGACGGCTGCTGCCATCGCAACGGAGATGGAGAGACTCGACACGGCCCAGTTTGAGTGGCCCGGCGGAAGAACGCTCCAGAGTGTCAGATAATGAACCCAGACTGCAGTCTAACTCTCTAAAAACACAACCCGAGCCTTGTGCAAAATATCAGCGCTGATAAAACCACCATTCTGGACCATCTCAAAGACTTTGACAGCTTAACATTCTCTCTCGTTCCAAACGTGCCCTCCTAAACGTGGGGTAGGCGATTTCAATGAGGTTAGCGATAGCAAGTTAGCATTAAAACCATTAGATCCCGCCCTCCTTTTAGATCACTTAGAAGACTTGCTCCACCACTAAAATGACTTTCCTCTTTGCTTGAGGTCACAAATCCCTCTTTTCAACACAACTGTTTCAATTCTGGTACATTCATCATTGAATGTGTTTAAGTGTTTTTGTCTGCTCAAAAGCTGATCTTCTGGAGACTAAACGAGGCCCTTTTGAAAAAAAAAAAACATTTAAAGAGAAATCAAAGAATGTTATAAGAGAAATAAAATTCTTTGATTATAAGAGAAAATCAAAAACAATGATTAATAAACATTTATTTACATTGATGCATTTAGCAGAAGCTTTTTTCCAAAGTGACTAATGCAATGAACACAAGTCTATATATTTTATTTGGATATCCTTAAAATAATTTGATTTGATAAAAATCATATTCAAAATTCATATTACAATCTCTGATCTTTAAATGTTTTTAGTTTTGAGGGCACTGTTGGGATATCTGATGATGAGATATTACTGGAGTCTATACCTCAGAAGAAAATTCTCCATTTCCAGAAGTCTTCTTCTTGCTGCTGTCTGGAAGAAACAATTGAGATATTAAAGCTTTATGATTTTTCTGCTATTGGAAAATTTGCTCCAGCAGGCAGAGAACCTCAAAGGCTTGTAGAGAACTTTAAAATGTGGCTCAGAAATGACTTAAGTGAATTAGAGTGGAGTGGAAATGTTAACTTAGCTTACGAACAAGATGAAGAGAAGAGCAATAAGTGAGAAATAAGAGACAGGGATGCGTGGTTCTTTTTATCCCAGCACCGTTAAAGTGGGCTCAGAACATGGCCATAATCAGAATCCCAAATATCCTGGGATAATGGCTGAGCAAATCGTTCCCAGGCACGCCTGCTAAGTTTAGGGAAGACAGAGCTCTGAGGGGTAAATAATCCGATTTTACTTCCTTTATCTACATGACGAAGTGGAAAGACGAAGGCCTTTGAAATGCCATGTCTTTTTGTCACAACCCTTTGTATGTCCTTTGCAGCCTACAAACTACGCTTTAGACGCATCCCATTTCCAAGAGTTTACTGGCAGAGGCTCGAATAAGCCGTCGCTTACACATCGTTCCCCTGTTTTCCATTTTTCCCAGTGTTTATCCGGGATGGACTGTTCTGGTTTAGATCCTTTGCGGAAGTTCATGGAAAATGTGCCATATTTCAAAGCCTCACTTTTTCTAACAGCGTCAACAGTGAGAAAACATTGTTTGGGATACTACCTCAACTTGGCTCAGAAAACACTACTATTTTATGTTTTATGTGTGTGTGCTTTTAACGTCCTCAGTTTAAAGCCTCTGCCAGGTCTCTCTCTACAAAGACAAATTGTTTATCTGGAATGTCGTGCAGCCGAGCTCAAACACACTCATTGTTCTCCGTGTGCTCTGTGCTGACGTGCTGGGATATAAAATGGCACAGTTGAGTTCATGCCCCTAACAATCTTTAGCTCATGACACACGGCAGGTCAGCAGAAACTGTCAGTTTTCCAGGTATCTGATGCTGTTTGGACAAATGGTGGGAGAAAAGACCTGTGAGTCTCTGAGACGTGAACATCTCTGTCGCCATCTCTGTTTGAAACATAAAATTGCAGGTTGCTTTAAGTACTGTTTATGCATGTTAAAGTCAAGGGAAGCCAAACTGACATTTCCTAGGAAATCTGACCTGGCAGCTCAAATTATAAATCATTATTATAAACTTACCGTTGCAAAATAAAGTTTGGAACACCAAAAGGTTTTGAACAAATTAAAGGTTTGAAAATTTAGTTTTGATCTGTTGTGCGCTAGCTTAATAAATGTTTTTTTTTTTTTCAATTTTATGTTTTCAATAGATAGTGATAGAGAGGCAAAAGTTGTGGATTGCAGCTTTAATTAAAATTATAATTTATTATTTTATTTTAAATTTGGGGCTTTCTGAAATGTGCCAGAGTACGAGAATGCAAGCGTCAGTTGTGTTGTGTGCCCTGGTTCTGTGCCAACTGCCAACTGCCAGAATAAAAAAAGAGGTCCAATACTTATCCTGACCCGCTGAGAGGGTAAATGCATCCTGCTGCCACAATGACCTTATGACCTCTGAGTCATAAAGCTAAGCAGGAACCGTCCAGCTGCTACTGGCTTCCATTTCAGCGCCCTGTGGACCTCAGATCCATTTACACCTGTTCTGACCCAATGCTTCTTTCCACCACATCTGCGGGCGTCTCTGTTTACACACACGCACACACATGCAAACACACACCTGCAGGCACGCGTAACAACAGTCTGGTATCAGTGTATGTTGACACAAAGGGTCAAACATGTGTTAAACAAATTGCATCATCTTTCATGTACAATAACAGTAGGAAAGTTCAACAGGTTTCTTGCAGCCAAGACTACAAAGTATTTACAGAAAATATCATATGTAAGTATAATGTGAAGACTCTGGTGTTCTTTATATGAAAGGAATATCGACTTGAAAATATGGTGCTGTTATATACTTTAAAAAGCTATCCAACATTAAAAAGCAGCATCAGGGTGCGAAATTATTTGTCAGAACTTTTTAAGCTCTAAACTCCAAAAACATTTTCTAGTCAATTGATTTTAAATAATAATAATAAATAGTAAAAAAAAGCTCTAAGTTAATTCCTTTTTAGATGCGATGAATGTGTTTCTTATTAAATGGAAGCAGAAACGCCAGACATAAAGATGATTCAAATAAACCTGGTGTTGGTTCCAAGATGATATTTAATGTCCTTTGGCAGGGGTAGAGAAAAAAATATGATTATATTGTAATAGAATGTCTGATTCACAGACCCCAGCAAAACAGACCAAAGGGTCTGTGTGAAACTTCTGGAGAGTTTAAGGGTCTTCCAAAAAGGCTTTGTGAATAATCCATGAGGCACACCTCAATCCGACTGACGTTCATTCATGTCCCACAGCATCAGGAACAAGAGAAAAGGCAGAAAAGAAGAATGTTGACCTGAAAGCAAATCAAATGTCAGATGAATCCACGACCACAGATGTCAAAATGTATTATTGTATCTGTCCCTGAGTGGGACAACAAACTTTCTGTTGGCTCTGCTTGAATCAGATCATTTCGTTTGAGGAATAATCAGATTTCATTTAACTTTGGCCTGTCAACGATGTCACTTATGTGACATCATTAGCATCAAAGGACACTAATGATGGTGACCTGGTAAAAAAACTAGCATACATTTGCATACTGTTTCAGGCTGGTTTATGCTGGTCAGTACTGGTGAAACTGGTTAGCTACCATGGACCTTCTTCATGGACCTTTTCAGAGGGCAGTCAGATTAGGCTTTTACGTTTTTTCCTAAGAAAAAACTGTCAAAATGTCTCAAGACTGCATTAAAGAGTTGGATATTTTGAAATTGTACTCAAACATACATTTTTCTGGACTGAGCTATACTATCCAGATTCATATAATATAACTTATTGTATGTCAACAGTTCATTTTGTCCTGTAAGAAATATTAGTTGATATCTTCATTAAACATAACCGAGAACTCTCACATTAACTCTCTTAATTTTTGTGAGTGAATCTTGAGGCTGGTGAGCAAGAGAGACAGACGGAGAGAAAAGGAGAAAATGATGTGTCTTTTGATCATCCTACACAGCGTACAACTCCAGCCACACGTGGGCTGTTGTCTCTGTGAGCCACAGATCGGAACTACTGGGTTTTCCAACCTCTTACTGTAATAGCCGAGCACAGGTGGTGCTAGTTCCCACGGTAACAACAAGAATAATCTATGAGTGTGGTTACATATACAATCTTTCTCTGATTATGCTTAATTATAACCTGACAGAGTTTAACAGCTTAACCACCTACAAGATTGTAAACAGTTTCTGCATGTAAAATCTTTACTGGTGCTCTGGCTGCTTTTTCAGATGGTGCTTCAGAGAATCGGATGAGAAATGTTTGGGAGTCTCAGCAAAACTAAGCAAAGTGTGACATGACCTCATTGTTTATTTCTAATTTTATTTCTCAGAGGTTGTTATTTCATAGCTCAGGGGACTTGACGTAGATCTCAGTTGTATTTTATTTAAGTATCAGCTTTGTCTCAGATGTTTCTCCTACCATTTCTTAGGAGAAATACAATTAAATGAGATAACTATTAAAATGCAGTATGATGCTATTAATGTAGAGTGCAGCTAAAATAATCTGAATTTAGGTAAATTTGACGATAAATGTTTGAAATCTTTATTAATATTGACTTTCGATTGCAGACTTGACAAATCTGAGCTGAGTTTGAGACATTGTTGAGATCTCCTCTAAACTCTAATAGAGACATTTCTGAGATTTTTGGGTCTTTTTTTAGAGGAGAAAGATCTGGGACACATGAGATTTAAACATTTCTTTTTGGTCTCCTATTAATCTCATTGCTGTCTGGGAGAAACAACTGCGATATGAATGAGATCTCATCTTTGGAAAAGGAGATATCGTCTCTGATATTAGAAAGAACTCACTGTGATTTTTATTCTTTTTAGCGAGCAGGTTCTGGATTTGTACTGTTGTTTTCTTCACATTTATCTTCAGCATTTTCTGGAGCAACATCATCGTCACACCAGGATGACTGTAGATCTGCTGTTGGAAACACAAACAGAGCTCAACCTTTCTTCTGCACACAAGGCAATGAGCATCAGAGGGTGTTTCCAACAACAAATCCACTGTGCTGGGGTCAGTGCAAGGTTTCAGCATGAGGAGCTTTGCAGTTTCCTGGTGTTCCCTGAGAAAATGAGACAGGAAACAGCTGAGTGAGAGAGAGAGAGAGAGAGAGAGAGAGAAAGGGAGAGAGAGAGAGGTCGAGATCCAAAATTAGCCTGAGATAGGCTCTCGTCAGACCACAAGTGCTAGAAAGATATAACTCTATCTCTTCTGTTTGTTTAGAAACAAATATCAAGAGTTTAGAGAGTTCAGATATCATAGACAGAACACATTAAGTTTATTAGTGATGTTCTACAGCAAGTGTCTGAAACCCTTTTGTTGATGAACAAATGTTCTTAATCATATCTTCATGCACTGCTTAAAGAAGGTATCTGAGGAGACCTCATAGATTTATCATGCTTACTGTCCCGAGGAACAAACTTTCTTACGGCTGGTAAGAACACACATAAATCAAGATGAAGTTGAGGCAGCTGACACTGACAGAAAAGCAGTGAAAAACATCCAAAAATGTGACTTTCTGAACTTTTGCCTCATAGTCATCTTTAAATCATAAAAGATTTTTGACTCCACAGCAAACCAAGCAATTTTTCCTTTACTATCCCAATATTTAGGATTTTTAGGGAATATACAGTGCATCCATGTCTACACAGGCGACTCACTACGTTTTGGAACGGAGCCATTGAGTTTGTATCAAGTGCACAGCATCTGCAGATGGCTACAAATCATGGGAGAACAATGACCATTACATCATGAGTATGAAGTTACGCTTTAATGGCCTTCACTGCTAAACAAGCAAACTATACTGTACACATATATCTCTGTCTATACCCCTCCACAGAGCTCTGAAAGAAGATTTCTGTTTGAGTTTCACAAATGGCCGGCCTCTACGCCGGTAAATGAATGCCAGCAGAGTCACTAGAGAAGGACTCCGGACAGATCGCTTCCAATCACGCCCCACATCGCCCGCACGGCTCCTGAGATTCGGCTGAAGGTAAAATTAAATGGCCGGTGGCATAAAGCCTGCAAACAATGAAGCCATTCAGCTGCTGGGTTTTCCTTCAAGAGAACGCAAACACGATACTTCTGATACTGCACTTTCTCTTCAATGTCCTCCATTCTCCATCTTCTCTCATCGCTCCATAGAGTAAATCACTCTCAAACACGGCCATTGTGCTGGACTTCACTAGTGGAGCTGCTCACAGATGTAGATTTAAAATAACAGACCTGTAAGAAAGAAATTACATGTAAGATCTATTTAATATTTCAATCGTTTGGTCAAGACAGCAATGAGATTAGAACGAGAGCAAATGGAGACTTGAGCTTGAGGTTCCTGCTACTCAATTTTATATTATGGCAGGTTTTTCTGTCATATCTCACAAGGTTTAATGGTGTTTTAATTCATATTAAAAACACAACTGATTCAGATTTAATATGAATTCTAAATTTCTCATTAGCTCCAAGTACAAATGATCTGAGTTCTGCTCTCCAAATCTAATAGATTTACACTCATTTTTTAAAAATTGTCTTATTTGTGTCTCTTCCTAATTTCAAGAGAAACTGAGACCTAAGATCTTAATGAAGAGTTATACATGAATGAATGAACAACCTCCAATGACGTTTTTCTCTGTAGAGAAACTTAAAAAAAACATGTAAAGTTATTAACTGCAGCTGAAACATTGGTGAAAACATATTTCTCTGTGCATATTGTTGTGTAAATGTTTACAGTCTGAAAACAGCGACCACACACTCGTTTGTTTAAAGAAAGGACAGATGAATATGAGTATTCAAAGGCTGTGAGGTTGTATAAAATTGTTTTTGCAGGGAACTTGATACAGATTTATATGAAAGCTGCCAGAATGTTGAGATTAATAGTGTTTGTCTTGTGAAACATAAGTCAAACCAAGATGAAACCTGAGTGACTCACTTGGAAACTAAATATAAAAACAATTCATTTATTCCAAGTGCTGAGCCGACTCACGATTGATTTCAATAGAGTTTGTCATCACAATGCAGCTAATGACACAATAACTTAATTGACATAATTAAAAAAAATAATAATTTTAATCAAATGGATTCTTTAATGACTAGTAATGTCTTATCAATACTAAATATCCAACTCATTATCCCAGTGTTTTAACCTTACATAAAAACATACTAGTTTTAATGTACACAACTGGTCAACAGTTTGGAAACACTTGACTGAAATGTTTCTTTAAAAGTTTTTCTGAAGCTGTTTGATTAAATGTTTGAAGTTATTATTGTAGACAAAAAAATTGTGCCTGCATATTAATTTCTATTATTAGAAAATTACAATTTAATTTGAAACCTGCCTTTGTGCTATCTGATACTTTTAATGAGTTTTAAATAAACTATTATTCAAAAATGTGGAAAAATATTAATAATGAATAAGTGAACCTAAACTTTTGACTGGTAGTGTACTTGTACAAAATACTAGGGTAGTACCAGTTTACCATAGTTTACCACTTAACTTTCTCAAGTTTATAGTGGAAATTCTCTTCACCTAATGTTGATCTGTGTGAATTTGGAAACAGTGAAGAATTCCTCATGAAAACATCTCATCTCTTCACAGCTCTTCACAGCTGACAGATTTACCTCCACCAGGTTTACAAGTGTGAACTTCTACAAGACATTTGTTCGCTGGAGTGCCTGCCAAGCAGTTTGACAGATAACTCACCCTCACAAGCAGTAAAACCTGTGAGTGGCTGGACAAAAAGCGTTGTGTTGCAATGCTTTCAGCGAAGATATATCACTGCACTGGACAGGATGTTACTTGCTCAATGTCTTTCTGCATAACTTCCTCATAATTCCATTGAGCCAAACACACAACGT
>JAZGTK010005398.1:0-22525 GCA_036877625.1 Ambastaia sidthimunki
TATTCTGCTTTTAAGTCTAGACGACACACGTTGAGCTGTATTTTTATGCAAAAAGTGTCAGATCGAGCTATAATATGAAGCCTTTTCAGTTTTCCTGCTAAACAAGTTTCTGTACAGATTCAGCCCAAATCCCAAGACACTCATTTCCTTATTCTGCCTTTTCCCCGTTTCGCTGAAATCAATCAATCATGCTAAATTGTTCGTCTCTGGTCCTGGTGGCTTCAAAAAGGAGAGAGAAACAAATCAACCCTCACATTACATTTTTTGGAGCTAAATTGCTTATTCTTCTTCAAGATACAGAATGTCCTCTTGGAGGACACTGAAGGACCATAATGTCTAATTAATCTTAACACTTGCTAAGCCTATTCTCCTTGGGCTTGCATGCAAGAACTTACAACACACATACGCATACACACACACAGAGACACACACTACCACAGCATACACTCACAAAAACAATAAAGAGCTATTATAAAAGATGCTTTCTGAAACAAATGGCGATTATATAGTGCAGGGATTGTGGTGCAGTTCATTAAAAGGTGATTGATGATTAGTGGTCTGCGTGACATATGCTAAATGGGTGGATGATTATCATCTGAAAAATTAAACACCTCGTGTCCTTGAAAGCGTTCAGCTTTTCTCTTTTGCTTGTGTCTGTCTGAATTCTCTCTGGTGATGTTTATTCAAAGAGAATAAAGTGATGTTATTAAATAAAGAATAAAGCTGTGTTTATTCTCTCTCATTACAGACCTCAGAGGCTGGAGAATGGACAAACAAACTCAAGTGTCTGTGAAGAACAAACTCAAACCCAGCTAACAATTTTTAGAATGCAAGAACTTTCCGTAATGTTTCCAAACACTTTTAATATATGATATATAACATTAAAAAAGTTCCACCAATATACTGCAAGAGAACTCTTTTTTGCTTTTTTCTAGAAACCATAAGTAAAAGAAAACATACGCTCTCAGTCGGTCAAACTAGTTATATAGTTTGAGGTTTGCAATTTTGTTTAAAATTCATTTTTTTTAGCCGTGGATATTAAATAAACATACAAATTAAAGTACATAATAAATACATTTTATTATGTACTGTGGGAGGTCATGCAATTACAGGGTTGTGTACCAACATTTTTTGCACCAACAATAACTCGTTGATTTTGCAGACCCTTCTAAAAATCCCACCATGTTTTTTGGGGACAGCTGAAACCTCACAGCTTTGTCAGTATGATTCGTCGTGCCTGTGGAGAGGATGAACTCAGATTAATCAGAGTGCCACTTGTCTGTTTAATGTTAATGATTTATTGTGGACTTGCCCTTCAGCTGACTGTAACTGACAGACAGATTTTGACAGGAAATTGCTTTTAGCCAACTGTCTCTCCTGTGTCCTTTCTGTGCTGACCATCATTTTTCATTCTGTCCCTTGTGTAAATGAAAGTGGAAGACAAAGAGAGAAGGAGGAGACAATAGAAAATTTCCCAAAAGCTATGGAATAAACAAGAAAAATGGCAAGCTTGGAACAGCACAGAGAAATTTGGAAATGCTTCTAAAGTTGCATGTTTGACAATCTTTAAAAAGGTATGAAGACCTAATGTCTTCATTTTGAGGTTTAGGCATTTTGTTCAACTTGCAGGACTTTTACCGATGCTTCTTGTATTATATTATTCTTACAACATGACAAATATCAGATTGGACAAAATCTCATAATCTTATTTACAAACTTGAAAAAATACTATAAACTGATAAATTGATTTCTTAAATAAACAATTAGAGCAAATGGGAAATCAAAAAACTCTTCTGTCCTGAAATCTGAGCCCTGGTTCAGTTAATCATTGATTGAAATGTAAATTGTTTTGTTGGAACATGATTAGATTGCTGGAACATGATTGCTGACATTTTCAATCACTAATAATGATTCTGAAGTTGTGTCATTTTATTTTATTTGTTTTTTATTTGGCTCCTAATTTTTCTCTTTATTGCACTGTATCTATATTTACCCAAACTGACCAACAGCTGAAAGTCAGTTCTATAAGAACTGACATATCACATATCACAAATATCTGGAATGACATTATTGAACTTTTAAAGAATGAAAACAGGAATTATATTATAGGAATTAAGGTATTAAAATTCATTAAAATTGCTGACATCACCTTGATGACTTCATATCTTGATAATCATTTGGCGGTCTGCAGACAGAATGAGGCAGATCTGTATCGTTCAAATCAAACAAATTTTTAATCCTCAGTTTCCTCAATAAAACAGCGACTAAGAGCAATAGAGGTAAATGATCCTCAGGAGAAATATTTGTTCAGTGACAGTCATTTGATGATATGATAAGATTCCTATTTAGCATAACAAATAAAATTCACTGGCTGCAAGACTGTCACCACTCATACAGTATGACTGACTGTAAGTTTAAATATCTTTTCAGTGCCCTTAAACAACACAACTCTCCCCAGAACCTGGATCAAAACAATGAGTCAGTAATCTTGCATAGCAACACATATGGTGTGGTCAATGGGTCCCTTAAAAAATTGCCAAATGTTCTCCAATGAAACTCACCAGATGGTGTATCTATGGCTCAACAGATTGACACAGACACTCACAACTCAGTGATCCTGTATCATAATGGTGATCTCAAAAGGATACAGACAAGCGTTTTTATGTGATTCATCTTGCAAACATTATGAAGCATTGTTACTTTGCGCTCCAAGGTTCAGGAGAAGGTCTGACAAGCCCAATTGCAGATTCCTCCTCGATTTTCAAAGTATCGAAACTCTAATGTTGCTCCAAGATACACAACAGAGAAGCAGTTTTTCACAAAGCTGATGGAAATTCGAGAGTTAAGTGCAAAGATCTCGTTTTGAAATTCAGTGCTGATATTGGCACATTTTGGTGTTCTCTCTTTACCCATCACAATGGCAAGACTGTTTATTGCCCTCTCTCCACATAATGATGTACCTCTTATGAAGGAAACATTCTGTCCAGTGTAATGTCCACTGTCTCTTTTTCATTTATAAATCTGTTCTGGATGCAGTAGTGTCCATCTGCAGAGAACCTGATATCATCCTGTATGATAAAGCATAAAAATAACTGTGAATGACAAATGTTAGACAGTATAGTGTTGTTGAGATGTATCTGAAGGTCATAGAACATATTTCTAAGCTAAGAAATGCGGGATGTTGCAAGCAAACACACAAATAAGTAGAGGTACTGTATACTTTGCTGAAATTTACCTCTAAACTAATGCACAGTTCTTCATAGCTCAGGACTGACATTGTCAATTATGTTTAATCAAGTGTCAACCTGGTCTTCTAAGATGTTTCTCCTGAAATGTCAAGGGAAAATACAATATGATCAAAAAATAAAACAACTGCTGGAATACAGTAAGAGTTTAAAGATACAGAATTAATGAGGATAGCACAGCTCAGATTATTTGCTCTTCAGTATCTTCTGATCCCAAGTCTGTGCAAAGAGTTTGACACAGTTAAGATCTGTTCTGTATCATGAGAACATCTAATACTGCTTTTATCAACCAACACTTCACAGCTGTCATTTAAGGATGGACTGGTGGACTGTTCAAAACATCATTACAGCTAATAACCTTCATTTCCTGAGCAGAATGCGCTATTTATTTTGGGTAGCGTATTCACAGCGTATTCTATTATTGCAGGTTCATAATTGGACTTAATTGGACAATTTCTGTGCTCTGGCTCAGGTGAAGGATGCTTGCCAATGCACAGCTGTGAATGCAAACATTCAGATGCCGTTTGAAGGAACCTTTGAATGGGTTCACATGCGCTGTCAGCATGTCGCTTGTGACAACTGACAAATTGCTTGTGAAACTGGAAGAATTTGTGCAAAATAGAAAAATGATTTGCTCTAGTTTGGTGTGGCTTGGAGAATTTCCTCTTGGCTGGATTGCGTTGTTTTGAAATGCACTGGAGCAAAACGGACTACATACTATGAGTTCTGGAGATGAACGTGATTTAATTACTGTTTGATGAACTAAAACAAAGAGAGTTTGTGGTGAAACTGGTATTTCTTTCCATCCTTAGCCAGAAGCAAAGGATAGAACGGCCCATTTGAGGTCTGGCAGAGGCCTCCTGTCCAGTCTTTTATTTAGACTTAGTCACAATGAACTGGCTCGATGAGCACATGTTGAGCTGTGTCGATACACATTATTTTGAAACAGGGAGTTGGGGTGGAACATATTAAATGGTTCTTTTTTTTTAATCAATAGCCTTTAGTGTATGTCCTATGTCTCAAAGACTAGAAGTCATAAAGTTTTAAAACATTGTCTTTAAAATGTTCTAAAGTGCAACAAAGAATGAATTCCTATTTGCATTATATCTATCCTGTTTTGTATGTGAAATTAGAATTAGTGCATCCCAGTGCAACAAATCATTATGATGAAAATAGTGCTTACTCTTGTTCTTTAGGTATTAACCTATCAAAGGCTTTTTTATAGTTATCTCTACAATGTTCTACTGACCTTCTTTATTGTATAATCTCCTTGCGCTAGGTGGCATCAGATGGTACCAACAGCCGATTCAACATTGGCCCAACACGGGTGTGGTTCTTCTGGCATGGTCCCGTGGCTCGAAGCCTAATAGAGACATCTCAGAGGCTATTAGCACAGATGCTTGTCTGCTAGTGTATGCAAATGAGCTGCACACTGAATCAGGCATCCTCATCAACACCACCTGTCTAACTCTGACACACACACACAAACACACACACACATGTCCCCCACCTTCCCACCAAACCCCAGTCCAACCACGAGGCTCTACCTCCCTGTTCTTAATCAGCTAGCACATATTAATTAAAGCAGACACATTCATCTTCATCCATTACATCTGAAGAGCACAGTACCACTTGAAATAAAGAGAGAATGGGAGATGAACACAAAAAGAAGGGAGAAGAATGAGGTTTCTGTATTTTGAAGAGGTGTCCTTGAGAAGACATGTTGAAGAGGCTGGTGTGGTCAAGGAGGACAGCTCTGTCATCTGTATGTGACAGTGCTGGCAAACGTCCCAGCAACAGAGGGAGGCTTTAAAATGTCCCCGGTGGGTATTTACATGTCTGCTACACCTCATTTACCTCCAGGCAGGAGAGCAGTTGACTATAGTCTTAAACCGACAGAGTTAATGCCCGTCGCTAATACACATATACTGTATCCATATACTACTGTACATCACAGTTTTGCAAACCCAGAGGAACATGATATTGCTCAAAGGATGACCTTCCATTGCCCATGAGGCTTCTCGGTTATCACTTAAGTCATTTTTATTTAACTAACAAATGTGTCTCAAAAGTTTCTGAAATTTAGATTTGATATACAGTAATAGTATTAAGATATATAGAATTGGGTAAGCAAAAATCTAGAGTAAATTTGCTTTCTCACCTTACTGTTCTCTCTCTATAAAAAACTATAAAGTTTTGTTCTATACATATATTTAGACATTGTACTCTCCCTCTCACATGCTTAAAGCAATGACTGTTGTTTTCTAACCATTGAACTACTGACAACAGTGCAACTTTGATATTATAGTTTAACCTAGTATATTTTTCAAAGCATGCTCATTGTACCTCTTATTTTGCAGTGTGTTTCTGTTTACACCGAAACATTTTTATAGGAAAAAACACATTGTTTTACTCTGTTGTGTTATTTTGCGGCTGACCTGTACAGACTGGCATCTGTGGTAAAACTCAGAAGGAATTCCGTTTTGACCGAGGAAAACTGGCATTGCCTATAAATAAAGTGTAAGGAGACTCAGTGTTTTGCTTCATTTCCTCCTTTTGCTGTGGGCAGCCTGTCACAATATGAGTTAATTAAGTTTGAGGTGGCTGGAATTTGCTGCCCCATCAAGTATAACAGGAACAAAACAAAACGGATGTAAAGTCTAGGGCTGAAATTTTAAGCAGAATTTACATTTTATAAACATTTAAAGGATTTAGCCAGTAGCATTCTTGAATAGATACTTAACAAATCTGGCCATTAAACCAAAAGCACCATCCGTGTTAAATTCTCTGGAGGGTGAAGATCACACAGTAATGCTCATCTGGCTTATTAGAGGCCAATTGCTCCTTGACCCCAGATTTGCATTATTGACAAGTGCAAAAACGCTTTTGTTTTGTAGTGCTGTAAAGACAAAACTCTGTCATAGATGATGGCCTGGTAACAGATGGCATCCTGAATATAATCCCTGAAGAATGGTGTTACTTTCTTTTCTATAGAGCACACTTAAGGTAAACAATAAATCAGATCTAAATGGACTACAATTTTATCTTGACTGTGTTATTGTGACAATTTCAATGATAAATATTATTTTTAAAAATGTCCAGTTTTCTATTCTCTGCATTATTTGCATTAGAAGTTTTGAAACTAAAAATATAACAGGGACATCTGGCACATAAACCTTCAAAACAAAAGAAATCCTCACAAAATAGAAAAAATTCCCCCACTGAATTTATTACTCTACATATAACTGCAATTTGTACTTTATTTGAAAATACTCACCTTACATATTTTCATAGAATAGAAGGTTTTCTATTTGTTTCTGCCATTGTCCCAGTTATGCTAAAATGACATTCTCAGTTTTATTCTCAATATCTGGAAAACCTTTTATATCCCAGCATTTCTGCCCACATCAAACTACCGGTATCAGTGTCTCAACTGCGTCTGTGCTTTGCCTCATATCACAGCACCATAAAATTCTGTAACATTGCAGAGTCATTACAGCCGATAATGACAGGAAAATGCGTTGTGTCGTGCACAGCCTCTCCGCCCATTGAGGGGAGTTTCTGTGTTTAATATCCCATAATGTAGGCAACAGAGGAAAAGTACCCGCTAATGACTCATCGCCTGACGTGATCTGCTAAAAAGCCTTGCCACCCAGCAGGTACAAGGCCACAGCTAAGGAACAAATCACAATGTCCCAGGAGACCCTAGTGACTAGAGGCATATGTGTTCACAGAGAGAGCCTGCAGAAAGCTCTGGTGATTTATGTGCCTGCTTTATCGGCCTTGTTTCTGTTGGGTTCAGGGCTGGCCTCCCTTTCTCTACCGCTTAGTTTTTACTGTTCTGAGATCAGCAAAAGGACAGTTAGGAGCTGATGGCTTTTGCAGGGAAACTGTGCCTCTAAAAATCAGCTTAAAAAGTGACCTTATGTTAATTTTAAATGTGGACTTCTGTTTTGCCTTTAAATTTTCCAGATTTAATATCTCAAAAGTTTCTCCCAGACTTTTTTTTTTTAGTGAAATTAAGTGGAGAACAAACATAGATTTTCAATAAAGAAATAGAAGAGCAATATCTGAGCAATACAATTTCCCTCTGGGTCTACATGTCACTCAACAGCTTTCAAAGTTTTTCTTTATGTTGGCGAATTTTTATCCATCCCAGTGGTCTTGAACTTTATGACATCTACTGCTTTAAATTTGTTTAATAACTGTTGCTGCTCACAGCCGTGCTGTCTGTTTATCTTTCTTTCTGCAAAAATTCTCTATTAAGTAAACTTACTATTAGCAACAGCAGTAGTACTCAGACAAGAAATGCCTGATCATGTGACTCAATATAACAACCGCTACAAATCAATAATTATTATCTATTATAAGATATACATTCTTGTACTATAATCATATTTAACTAAAGTGCTGTTTGTTTATTTCTGTAAATGCATTTTTGATGAGGAAAAATTGAGTGCACCATTCATTTCAATTCATTGCCATTGTTCATAGTTTCTTTTATACATATGTGGGGAAAACCCTGGCATTTGACAACAACAGGTTTTGACATTACAACCAGGAGCAGAGAAAAGTGGACTATAGACCAGCTGTCAAAGGTTCTGAATACAGGTTGAACATCTACCCACAATCCCACAGGTGCAAGTTCACTGCGGTGTGCCTGCCATCTCAAACTGTACGCCAAAACCACAGCTGCATAAACATGTCACAAGTATGCAGTGCCCAGGTGTAGAGATCTTTCTGCTGCAGAAAGACAAGATTGCTTAGGCAGAGAGGTGGTCCACGGAGCTCCAGTCTGTGGAATGTGGCGTCATATTTAGACCAAGAGGTCATGGAAGCTGACTGCATTGAATATAACTTTGTCCCTAATCACAGTCATCATCATAATTTGTCTGTGAAATAAGCTCACCTGGTGTGCCAAGTGCAAATTGTTGCTTGATTGAGACCTAAGACATGCCGTGCAAGAAACAATGTTATTCCTCCAGTTCCCAGAAGACCTCAATCAATCGGTGTCCACTCAACTTAGAAATAACAGAAATCAAATTTGCAGATTTTTAGCAGTAAGTTTTACGTGCAGGACCTGATGGTCAAGCATATTCAGCTCTGTCTGTAAAATACATTCATGGAGATTTAAACTAATACAAAAAACAATGCCAGAATTGAACTCATATATAAAGTATTTCAAGGTACAGTTGAACTTAAATGGCTTAAGTTACCAGACAGAAGAAAAAACATTCTTAATAAGAGACAACTGTCAATGACATCATGTGTGATTTTTAACTACCTTGAAATATATCCTGCCACTTGTGTGAAGAGAAACTGTTAATCTCCACATGTTTGTCAAAGCCAAAGAACTAACTTGGCTAACTCGACACTAACACTAACAACGGTACATATAGCATATGCAAGTTATGTGAATTGTTAAGTAAACTGATTAAAACAATTAATTGTGTCCTTTCAGTTGTTACGTTCCTTTTGAATAAATTTTTAAGGACATATTCTTGCCTGCGCAGACGGACCACCACTGTGTCTTAGGGCTGCGAACATCTCCTGCCAAGCCTCAAAGCAGTTTCTTGGCATTGTGAGTTGAACTGAGAACTGCCTATCCTAATTATTCAATATGTAAGGCCTTTAATGGCATGACAAAGACCCAGAAAAAAAAGTGCTGCAAGGTTCTATTCATTGGGGTCCAAAGACAAACACTCTGGACAGAATGACTGTATTGGCCTAATTTCTCTCGAATGTCTGCAAGAGGCAAATTGACTTTGTCGCTCTGTCTCTCTGAGGTGTACCTCACATTTGTCATGAATAACATTGTGCCAGATGCGGATTCATAATGAGAGTGTTTGTGAATGCGTGTGTTAGCGAGACAAGGAAAAGATTGATGACCACATGAAAATAACCAAATTTCAGTTGAATGTGCTTGTCTTATTGTATGAAAGACATGGTGCCCAAACAGACTTTAAGCTATTTAAATTCCACCCTCTGTTTCTGTGTCTGTTATATAAACTCTGCAATTAAGTGCATGCCAGGAAGAAATCTTCATTTTCAATGCTTTACTGCATGTCCCACCTCCTTTAAAACTGAAGGGAGTGTCACCCTGGGTTTTAGGACCTAACAAACTGCAAAATAAGTGAATTTAGATCATGCGGGCAGTCTAACAGTGCGGTAGGCATTGCAGAAATATTGATATGCCATTAGAGGAAATTTCTGACTAATAGCCGTGAGCTCACATTGACCTGTTGTCGAGCTTATGAAAAATGACAATCGCCGGGATCGACATTTGATTTATTACAGCGAGCAATTACTGTCTCTGTGTCAAATGTTGTGTAAAAAAACAGCTGAAGTCAACTGCCACACAGCGAGATGGTTTAATCTACCAGTGGATGTGTGCAAGAGGAAACCGTACATCAGCAATCCACATGAGAATTTTGTTCTTCCTGTCTGCTGAATCGCACATGGCGGAACTGATAGTACTGATTCATAGTACTGATTCATAGTACTGATTCATTTCTAGGTCTTGCCCTAGAATTCGATTCTGCAGCCAAATGTTTAATAAGCAGCTGTACTGCTCTATATCAGTCTTTAGTTTAACTGGATAAATGTAATCCACTCTTAGAGAAGTCTTACCATTACATTCATGAACAAAAGCTATTAAAGTGCAAAATCATATTTTTGATTCAGATTTGTAGGCCTGCACAATGGAACAATCATTATAGTAACATAATATTCAGAGGCACTGAAACATTTTTGGGAGACTTAAGGTGAGTTAAACACTTAGAAATATATAAATGTCACTGCATGCAAAATATCAAACTCAGTGACATCTGCAAACAAATCATTCTAGGCTGTTTCAAATTTCACATGTATGAAGTCAGTTCCCTCAAGATCTCAGGTGTCTTGCACAGTTATCACAGGTGTAGTTTATCACATTAACTATGGACATAATTTTCAAGTCTGACAACCTGAAATTGTGTTTCCAAACACAATACACAATACATTTGTCTCAAGTTAATCCTAGAAATCTTATTTCTACTTTATTTTTGCTTTATTTTTAATGAATGCTACCTGGTTTTCTCTTTTGGGACTATTGAATACAACACTGTGACCCCTAGAACCATTCATTTTACTTACAAAGAGAATCCAGGCTGCTTATACATCCAGTTTCAAGCACACAAGCTCATCCACTTATGATTTAGTGCTAAATACTGACTGAGTTCTAGTCTCCATGGATGAGAGCCATGCAGCCACTTGCTAGCCATCACGATTTTGTGATTTAGGAACCTCAAGGGTGGCATCCTTGGCTGCCCTGTAAACGCCCTCATCAGTCCTGCTTCCATTCTCAGCCCTGTTGCTTTTATAAGCTGTCCTGATATTGGTTCACAGCCTTCAGGGATACTAAATTCTGCTGAAGGTGCTAAGCGAAAGGAGGAGGGAAAAAAGGAAAAGAGAATGAAGGGGAAAGGCTCCACTGCCTCACTGATTTACAGCTCGACTTTAATTGGGTTGTAAAATCAAATCCAGTGTTGTTTCAGGAATGCCAAGATGTGATTCCGGCACTGTTTACAGGAGGAGCTAGACAGCCAAGGACACTAGGAAAGCTGGAGAAGAGAGAAGGAGAGAGGAGAAGAGCAGAGCAGAGACATGAAGAACGGGGACGAGAAAAGCAGAGAAGAAAAGAGGAGCAGAGAGGTGTAGAGGTGATAAAGGAACTGTAAAGCAAAGAGAGGAGCGGCAGCACACAAAGAAAATCGTAAAACAAAAACAAAAGGAGGTCTGTTTTACTGATATTAAAATGTGATCGAGAGACACATAAGAGCAACTAAATTCTGTACTACTGTACTATTACCAAACAAGCCATTAACGTTTCTCGTCTCAAGCCAAAATATTTTCTATTTGTGCAAGACCTTATAATTTCACAAACAGGGCAAATTACTTTGTTAACAACTGTGGTCATTAAAACTCAGTCCAACAGAACAATAACAACACAAGAAAAAAAGTTATTTTTATCAACCAGATTGATCTGAGCAATTACCTTGCTTCAATAAACCAATTTTAAAAACAATCTAATCTAAAAGCACTTACGAGGCTTATGGCAACAGTTTGCACATCCAAAAGCATCAAGTCTGTAACATTTGTGGTGAACTCCCGAACTCTCATTATCCGCCTCTAGAAAATCACATTCTCCATAAATGCTGCTCTCTCTCCAATAAATTACATCTGTGCCCAAGATACTGCTGCATTATCTCACTCATTATTCTGCAACGGTGGGTTAGGTTGAATTGTTGAAGGCAGTTAATGTAATTGGATGCAGGAATATGAGGGTAATCCCATCTATACATGTACAGTAAATGCACATTGCACTCAGATGAAGTTCACTGTAATTATGTGTACTTTCTAGGTCTTTTTCCAATGCTCTCCCATTTTTGCTCGAACTCTGTCTCTCAGAGGAAAATGAAGCAGATCGGCAGGAGATGTCAAATAGAGTCCATTCAAGGGCTGCACTTTAAAAAATAAAAGATCTTTAATGGTTCTTTGCAGTGCTTCAGGTTACAGAATCCTCACTGTTTGTAAGTCATCAACTTGTATGCTGTATGTAGCCATTAAAAGGATTTAAACCCAGGCAAACATTTAACTTGAAGCCTCACAAGACCTGCATTTTAAACAGCGTATTTGTCAGCACATAGAACTGAATGTGCAATTTTACAAATTTACTGTGCCAAGCTATTTAATTGGAAATTAACATCCATATGTCTCCTAATGAATTCAGTTCTTTTAAATTACCCACTACGCCAAGTGAACTAAATGGCTGAAAGCTAATCCGTGTGTACCCATCATTAATCTAATAAATTGAAACATCATAACCACTGTGGCCATTTACATCACTTATGCATTAACATGTTAGCAAATATGTGCAGCAATGGAGCGACTGAACCTATATGTTAAGCAGGTAATGGGATCATTTACACGTCTAACAGGTAGGTTTCATTTAGTGTGTGACGCTTTTTCCTTCTGTTGACACAATAAAGGACAACTCGTGATTGGACAGATGGAGTAAAGAAAGGAAATAGAAAAAACGGAAAGAGAAAGGCAAAAAAGATGAGTGCCAGTGTTTCTAATTAGCCATGCAAATCCTCAAGCTGGCGGATGGAGTTTTGAAATGAAATTGCTGCTTTGGATCTCCACTGCGTGTGTTAATCTCTAAGCACGTGCCTGGTTGAAGGCAGTTTGTCGTTCTGAACAGAGAGTTCAAGAGGTTTCTTATTGCTTTCTCTGTCCCTGCGACTGAGCCACCGCTGAACATTTATCCTCCACCGACAGGCCTCTCCCCCTCTTCCATATTCATCAGGCATTTATAAATTATTCTCATCTCTTCTTATAACGACCAGATATGCCACAGTGTGCCAGAGATTGGTCTGCAGAATTAGATCTTGCATGATAAATAAGCTACAGTTTCTGGAGGGCTAAATAAGAAGAAAAATATGAAAGAACACCACTCTGCTGAGAAGTCAGAATAGCATGACCAATGTATGCTGTGATGGGTTTTTTGTAGCAAGCTTGACTGCCAATATGGCGCAGATTGAGGGTCTTGTTGCTTTAATGAAACAATTTAAATTAAAAATCGTTAAAAGATTATTAAAAGATTTAAAATGATCAGGTGTGGGTGCTGTTATAAGCCAAACATTTTAAATAAAGTTGTAATGGGGAATGGGATGGACTGTAAATCTAAAAGAGTGCAGACCCAGAAGGGAACTGTATGCTAGCAAAATTTCCAAAATAAATCACCAAACGTGCCCACATCACCACGAATGGCATGTGACGCTAAACTGCGACTGCTGTCCAAAAACAGCAGCACAACACTGTGAAAGAATCATGAGATCACATGACGAATGTGTGCGCTGAGTTCCAGCTTATTCTCTCCTTCCCTCTGATGAATGACCTTTTTCTTCTCTACCATTAATCCTTCTGTTTCTCTGTTAAACTCCAATGTTGAAGTCAAAAAAATGAGCTTGTCTTGCAGGTCTCCAGATGTAACCTGACCTGCGTCCCAACCAGCCAGATCAAAATGTCAACAACACAGGCACTAACTCACATGTCTGGGATTAGCGTGTTTGCATATGATGTATTAATGTAATTTACAGTACAGGACTGGATCAAAGACGCTGATGCAGTAGCTGGAAAGAGTTTTCAGAGATGATAGACGGGCAGGTCACCCATGCTCTCGTCGGTCATAGCGTGACACAGAAGGATTTGATAGAACACACCTCGGTTATTGAACGTTCCAAAAGAACCAAAAGCTCCACATGTTCTGCCCAAAAGTTTCTTACTGTACTTCTAAAATAATGAGTTTAGTCATTGTTGAGCTAATTGTTAGAGCTGTAATAATGCACTAAATGTTACTGGCTTGAGTAGCGTGTGTTACTTTTCATGCTGTGACATGAGCAAACGAGCTGGAAAAGTTCTCAGCACATCAGTTTGTAATTTATAGCGTAAAAGAATAATTGCTCACTGTATCCCTATATTTATTAACAACAATTTGTGCTAACTTAATGCATTATTGGTATTGTAGGGTATTGTAACACGCCTTTGTCTTTGTCATTAAATAGATTGACTTTTTAACCCTGTCCAATAACTGCTGAAAGCATAGGATACATACATATATACATAAATATAAGCATATGGAAATGAATGAGTGCTGTATCTGTCTTTAAAATATCGTTACAGTTTCTGCAGAAAGATAACGCCTGCCTATCTGTGACAGTGATGGGGGAGAGCTGGACCCTACACAAAGTGGCTTTGATGGAAAAGCTTTTACGTTTGTTTAGGGTGAGCTGACATCTTTAAAGTTTCTTGGTGGCGTGAGATGTGGAGTGGTGTTGGCTGAGTGCAATGCTTTTTGTGCTTAAACAAAGATCCTCAAGAGTGGAGATAAAGCTGAGAGTAGTGGAATGGAAATTTTGGATGTGGAATATGTACCACTTTGCATAACAGGACTTGTCTAAACTATTATACATTCAAAACACACATGTACACACACAAATACACATAAAACGACACACACTCTCACCTACACACACAGATTGTTCCTAAGGCATCCAAATCTAAAACATGCAATGCTCCAGCCCTCCTAAAAAACCTTAAGAAAACAAGAGAACAAAAACGCCTTGTTCATATACAAACACATCAGTCCATGACTGCAATCATTTACGCACAGATCAAAAGACACAAATCGCAAATGTAAACACAGGTGCGAACACTTTTGGAATGAGAGTATTCACTCACAATTGTGTGAGGCAAATCTTTTATGTAATGGACATCAATATACACTTTAACATTTTAATTCCATTCAAGGTAGCAGTTGTCAAGATATCCTATACATAGGCAACAATAACAAAATGCTTTGTGTTAAACGTTATGCTGCTAACGGAGAGTTCTCAGAACATTGGCTAAAGTTCTCTAAAAAAGTTTCAAAGTTTTTAAAAGTAAATACGTTTTTGCAGTAATATTGGTAGAACATAAATTATATATATATATTATATATTTAATTTGTTAGTGGTTGTCAGTTACAGAATTCAAAAAGTCTGAATAGCATTCTTATAACCAAACAATACCATTAAAAAAATTGACATTCTGAACATTCCTATAACTTTTAATAATGTTTTTGTTACTTAATGGAAATGTTAGGGAAACATTCTTACAACCTAAAACTGTTAGCTGGGCAATGCCTGGTAGAAATAAATTAGAAGGGTTGTCTGAGGCCAAACATGAGACCTCCTCTCTCCATCCTTGCTTAACAATGGCAAGAAGCACTTACACTAACCACAGATGTCTTCAATATGCATGACGATCGTAACTTTCTCAAACCCACAGAACAGAGTGTCCCTGTCACTTTTTGTTCTTTAGTTGGCATTGTTAGGTATGGTTCTCTAAATTACCTTTCATAGCATGATTTATGCTCTGTTAAATTCACAATCCAGCCTGGGTTTTGCTTTTCATTATTTCAAATGCCATGGTTTTTAAATTTTCGCCAAAGGCTTCTTTAAAGAGCAATAAGACCAAAGGCAAGCGCCGCATTGCAAACCAGGCAAGAAATACACACCACTGTGGGGTTCTGCAAACCAGATCGGTTTGGCTGTGGAACAAACATGCTTTATTAGAAAAACTAAAACACACTACTACTACTGCTTTGTCACTGAGATCCATATATCAAGATTTTTGTGACTGCTCTTCTACCCCTTATACTATACGTACAGGTCAACACGACTGGTAAAACAGTAAAGTTAAAATGTCAAGAAATGTGCAACCCAAACAAACATAAATTAACCGTTCCAACATAAACTCAAATTGCAGTGATACACCCAACCCCTAAACCGTTCCTGCAGCTACCTCAACCAATCCACATTCTAATCATCACTTACTTCATGTAAGTCAAGCACACTGCAGGTGATGGGCTTCAAGCCACCCTCGCTCTGCCAGACCCCCAATATAACACCTCTTGTGTTCCAGGGTTTCAAAGCCAGGCATTATGGCTGCCCATATACCTCCAGACAAGGCATTAAATAAAGCTCAAAGACTGTGACAGCTGGGATATGGGTGTGCTACAAAGGTCTGGCTGTTGTTGTTCAATGGGGCTGTCTGGTAGACTAGTACTCTCTCTAGTACAGTGAGATTATATGTTATGTACGTTTGTATGCTCCGCATGTTTTGAGAATTAATGCAAAGCACGTGCAGGCAGATAAAAGTGTTTACGTTTAATACATTGTACTGTGGACATATTTATATTCACTGTAAACTACACAGTTGTACAAAATGTTGTTTGTGATGTCTGGTATGGCTGGAATGCTCTTGGCCTGATCTGCATGCTAGTATTTTACTTTTCTGAGTATGGCGTGTTAAAACACACACCCACAAATGCATAGTCTTATCATGAGCCAACAGGTCATGTGATCAGAACGGATGACGCCTGACAGTCAACCACTCAAAGCAGCTGATGACATCCACAACAGGAGAGGATGAGCCCCAGTCTGAACCCATGCGGATCAAATACATTATCCCCAGCTATAATGACTGGAGCCACTGTGTCTTATCATTCTGTCCATCTACTTAGCTCTGTATATAAACTCTTTACTGTACATCCGGCTGAAATTTACAGCTTTAAAAGCTGTAAATTTGTTTAAAGAGAGAGTTGGTGACTAGCAGCTATACCTTTGTAACCCAGCACAGCTATGTGTTTCTGAAAGCTTGCTTGTATGAAGCTAACGTTGTTCTAGCTCAGCTGGAGCCTCTGCAGACCAGCCTGACTGCCTCCACGTGGCAGGGGGTCTCTGACCCTGTCACAGCTACAATTTAAGTTGATTGACACAACGACTCAGCCCTCATGCTCAAATACAATCGTGTGTGATATGATTTGACATAGTTGTCAAAACTGGGAAGGTAAAGTCTACCATTATTGGTGACTCTGGGGGCAAAGCTTCAACAAAATAATTGCATTAAGGCCGATTACCGATGCCCTGCAGATCAAAATCATGTGCTCATTTTGCTTCCAATGGATAACATTTGTCAACGAAAGGCACGTTAATGTAGTTTGAAAAGAGTAGAGCAGTACTTATCAGCAGGCAGCCATACCAACCGCCGCATTTGAACCTGATCTCAGCGAGCACAGGCATTAATCAGCTCCAACAAATAGGTCATCTCCTGCGATGCCGAGGGCTTTCAGCCAGCACACCTATATATGTCTCATCTAAACACACTGTGACATGAGCTCAAGAAACTCCCAGGTGTTTGGCACTCATGACATCAGCGCTTTCAGCACAAAGGAAAGTTTAAAAGGGACTGGAGAGAAAGCACAGCAAAAATGGGGGAACAATGGGGGGCAAGAAAAAGATAAAAGATATGTGTGTTATAAATATAGCAAAAGATGAGGGTCAAATTTATAATAAGAAAAAACAATTAGCCAACAAACAGTGCATGTAATGCGAACACACAATAAGTAAGCAAGTATGCAAGAAGTATCTCCAAACCTAAAATTAAGCTTGTTGAAACATACCTGTGATAAGCCAAAATGTTTATATTCACAAAATTTTTATTTGTATATTTTATATTTGTTTTTCTATACTTCTGTTATATTTTTTTGTATAATAAATACTCTTCTTTATTCTGGAATATAGCATTGTTTTTGTTTTACACTTCCATATTATTTAATGAGGATGGGGGCAGCCCATTTGAAGCCCTAAAATCTCACCCCGTACGCCCTATGCATATACCTAAACTTGCTCAAACACCACAGCTCGATCTGTCAGCCAAAAGCTTATTAAAATGTCATTGACCCTTAAACTGCATATTTATGCTGTGTTAACTGAGTCGCTGCCAGAGACGTGCACACAGACTCATTGTCACTGAGCTGGGCTGTGTCAGACAGACTGTGGCAGTCAGAGATAAGCTTTATTGCACAATGTGTGCACAGGCTCTGTTTGATTGATGCTTCTCCATTATTATTACACCATTGCGAGGTAATACATTCGGGGGTGTCATAAAAGCCTGGGTCTAAATTAGTTGTGTCAAACTGTGGCGACAGCCCCGTCTTTCCTATCGCACCATCGAAATGAGGTGGCACTGACACGCCGACGACGAGGGGGAGGGAAGTTAGCGTCAAAGCTTAGCGACAGATATGGAATTTTTCTCATTAAGTAATATATTTTCTTTCTCTCTGTCTTTGTGGAATGCTAAATTTTTGCCGCCTCTACTGTCTCTACTGAAAAGGCAGTGAAAGCAATTTGGAACAGCCGAAGGGGTTTGAGGGAAAAAGATCTCACTACCGCTAATCTCTAAAGACAACAAGTATTCAACGAGAGGCTCACACCAGTGCCCAAGCTATCCTCCCTTCAAATTCCCAAGCAAACAAATGTGTAAATCATCTTGGATAATTAGTGTGTTCAAAAGAATAGAGTCCAAACTGTGTCCCAGCTCTCCCTTTTTCTGAGCTCATTAGAAGTGCTGTGGGAGGAAGAGATGACTGGCCGGAGTCCTATTTTATCACCTGCTTGTCCCAAGGGTGGTAACATGAGCAGTGAGTTTACTATCTGTACTCTTCTGAACAGGGGAGGAAAGCTTTCTTTTCTAGCGGAAGGGCAAGGAGAGAGGAATGCTCTTGTCATTTGGAGCGTTAGGGAGGTGAGCTGGGAAACAGAAGTGTGTATATATGTTTGTGTGTAGTGAAGGAAAGACTGAGAGAAAGAGATTATAGTGTGTGTGGGAGAGGTTTGGCTTTATGCCATACATTATCATGTTTGTGTGTGTGTCTCTGTGTTTATATGGATGTCTGCTTGGTGAGAAGGGGTTTTTTAGATATAGAGGGGGCTGTCCACCTAACTACTCATCCAGATGTGCAGTTCATTTCTTCCTCGGACCCCTTATTTGTTCTCCTTGGACTGTTAACATATGTGCAGCACAGGATATATAGTGAGGAAAAAAGTTTGGTGTCTCTGGTAGTACTGTTGTAGTTCATACATTGCTCTGCACTGCAGCAAACACAACAGTTTAAACATTCTTACCATAAAACAAAACAGGATTCATTTAAACCTTACAGGAAATGACATTCCTAACTTTGTTCATAACATTGAAGTATTTTCCAAATATACAATCAGGCGTTAATATGGTGAATTGTGTAATTATAATCACTTCACAAAACACTCCACGACAAAAGCAACAGCTTTCTGAAGTGTTTCAAATAAATCAATGTTCAAAGACCAGCCTCTATTAAAATAATGTCTCATAATTACTAATTACAAAATCACAATCAAAGAGAAAGAACAAGAGCAATCAAAAAGTACCTATTTCAATAACAGAAATGCAAAGTTGCAGAAAAAGCATTAAAGTTCTTAATTCATCCTTCTCTTTTAGAGCAGGATGACAGAAACCAAATAATTAATTCTGCATATTTAAAGCATAACTATAATAAATAGTTTAAACTTTTTAAGGATGCCCAGCTAAAAAATAAAAAAAACAACAAATAGGAAACAATTAAATTTGCTGAACTAAATGAAAATATGCACGATTCGACTTGGAATGGAGTAACAAAATATTTGTCCCTAATTACTATATTCAAACACAGATAGCTTATCAGTCAGACCACCCTCATACAAACACAACCTATATCTGTCCTGTTGTGTAACCTGTACCTTCAAAAGCTTTATCAAACACCTCCCCAAAGCACTGGACCCCACCCAGAGTCACTAAATAGAGTCTGTCGCCTTTGAGTCTTTGCCAGGCTGTAATTTTTTGGTTAAAAACAATGTTCCACGAGACCAACAGGTCAGCACAATTTTGCAGAGTATCAATTACACTGCAGCACTAAAGCAAACAAAACACGTCTCCCTCAGCACCTTCTTCAACAACATGCCACTTTAGAAGCTAGTGGGGCTATTTAGGCACTTGTGAAAATCTGTAACCATGCTGGAGGCATCTGATGTCAAACAACGCGTGATAACGTCACAACCTTTTTGACATCGGATAATTTAAATTAAATGAACTTTAAATAATCAGGTACAGCAAACTGCTGTGGTTAAAATGTTGCAACATAGTAAATGATACAGGCAACCATGTCTAAAGTGAAACAAAATGAACAATGTAATTCAGTATGGTTGCAGTGGTTCCCAAATTAGAGTAAGCAAGGTGACGATAGGGGAACGCAAACTTTTCTCAATATATATTTTGTGGTCATGTGCATCATACGTTCCTCATTTACGAATAACTAGTTTCGCTAAACATTTTCTGTCACCTGTCGCCTTTAGACACTTAAAATAAACACAGACATAGACTGTGTGTAGAAAATAACCTAAGACACAAACTCTCTCTTGCACAATGTTAACTTGGTTGCATTATTTGAATAATAGTATACAATATTGTTCAGTCTATATGCTATATTAGTATATTATATTTTTTACATTATGTGTGCGTCCAGGAAAAAATGGTAAACAGAAGAACGCTTATTGTTTGTAGGGGTATGCCATTGTTAAAAATTTTGGGGAAACACTAGAACTAAAGAGCTGTTGAATTTGTGTTGAAAGGTAAGCAAGCTAAAAGAGCAGGAACTAGCAGATATGCATATTGCCACCTCGTTCAACCTTTCCCAAGACGCAAAATCGGTTCAATTTGTCATCAGTCTTTGATTATGCAGTGTGGCTAACAAGGTATCTTTCACGCTCTGGCAAATATTAACAAGTCATGGATGGAATAAATTTAATTATAGTTTTGAGGTCTCATAAAAAAATGCTAACTGTAAATGAGAGTGCTGCTTATGTCCTGGTTAATGGCATTAGAGAAGGCGCTGACATTAACAAATAGTGTTCATTATACATTTTCCATGTGATTGGGTCAGATCTTCCGGTGATGTATATATCAGTGGGGGTGGAAGCTCATGCTTAAGGATGAAAAATGCTATCTGATGGCACGTGATGAATGTGTCTGATGGCAAATGGTAATCAATAATCCATCAAAATTATTCTAAAAGAATATGTGTGCTCATACTAGGTAAAAATTAATTAACTTTTATTTGCTGAATAGCAGCTCATTTTCTTTGCAGTGTTTTTTTTGCTTTATCTAACTTTTTTTAGTTTTTCCACACTCGCTTTCCTTTTGGCATTAACAATCTCAGATACTTTTACAAATAGTACTGTTGCGAATACAAAAACAATTAGTACTTAACTTTTTTTTTTTAAATGTCAAACAGAGGATCAGCGAGTCAAGATGAGTGCCAAAAAGCAGTTATTTCTCCGTCCAGCTGTCATACAAACATATTCCACAACTTAACGGCAGAATTTCCACGGAAGATGAACTGTTTCTGGACTTGATGTTTGTACTGTATACTCAGATGGCTGATTTAGACCCCAAAATTCCCTGGAATGGTTTAAACACTGACCCTGAAGACAAATTGGGTGCAAAAGACAACAAATTCTATCATCCACACCTGGAGTGTCTACATTTGAAATGCCTATGAAAAACCTTTCAGTGACTTTACCATATGTGCCATTTTAATTAAAAGAATGTGCTATTGTATCCATCTATTTGATCTTTTCTGTCGTAAGTGCATCCTTTTACTGTCATTACAACTATATAGGTATAAACCATAAGCACAGTGCAAACCTATTTAAGTGCCTTCATGACTCAGTCTGTACTTCTTGCTGAAACCACACACCAAAGCCCTCTGCCACAACCATTCCATTTGTTGGACAATGATGCTTATCTGGGCAAAACTTTGAATGGTTGCCAAGGTGGTTGCTAAGGCATCTAGGCATGTTCTGGGCCCGATTTATTATCTCAGAGATAGTTTATGCCTTTTTCTTGATAAGGCAAAGGATACATTTTTGGATATACAGTAGGCAATAGTGAAGAGATCTCTCCTGATATCGACCCTTTGAGAAAAATCAGACCATGCCAATCAGGGGATATTAAAATGGATTACACATCAGCAAAGACAACAAATAAACAATTTCAAAAAATCTATTTACAGTTAAAGATGTATAATGTATTAATGCTCTGTATCTATTTTTTTACAATTACGGCTATCAAGGATTTGTTCGGAGTTTAAATTAAATCCAAATTCACTGATTCACTTTTAATTTACAAAGAGACACTTAACGGCAAAGAGGATTCCCAACTCCACAATGTTTATTAATGAACAGCTACTCACCGATTGGCCTTAAAATGAGCTGGGAGAGTTTGTTTAGGTCTCTGCACTCCCGACATCAGGCACGTTTCTGTTCCTGCAGCAGAGTAACAGGGAGGTCGAGAAGGGAATGCGGCAGACATTTGTTTATGTAAGAAAGCAATCCATCTAATGACAAAGTCATCTTCTCAGAGGGCCTCTGGTAGAGGAGAGTCACACAGGGAGAATGCAAGACTCATCTCCAAACCTTGGCCCATTAGTGTGATCAATGTATGTGTGAGTGAGAAACTGTCTTGGCAGAGCACTGTCTTAGAGTATTGGAATGGAATTTAGCAAGTTTCAATATAATTTCTATTGGATTGAAGCTGTCTATGTGGACTGGATAAAAGATATGTGTCATGTTTCCATTGGTCCATTTGGACGTTTTAAAGTATCTTCTCTTTTTTTAATACAATGATTTACATCAACAAGTCATTCTCATTGGATGACCCCCAAATTTAATCTCTTTTCTCTTAATTTTGCCACTCAAACACCTCTGGGCTGGGTTGAGTCTTACTGCCTCTTAGAGGATGGAATGTGTCACACATGTATTGTGATACACACACACACACACACA
>JAZGTK010005399.1:0-22525 GCA_036877625.1 Ambastaia sidthimunki
ACAGACATACTAGCAGAGTAACCACAGATATAGTTCATCACATTAACTAGGGACACTGTCCACTAAGGTTGATAACCAGAAAGTGTCCAAATGAACTGTCTTAATTCATTCACACATACATTTTTAAATGTGTTGCTAGTGTCTAAACACCATTATACGCTTTAGTACCAACATCACTGCTCATAAAGACCAGCTGGAATTGCTCATGTACTGTGGGATTGTTAATTACCTGTTCTTCTGCGATTCTGGAGGTGTTCTGAAGTTTGATGATGGTTTTGTTGAAAGCTCGCTGCATCTCCTCCATCTGTTTGCGATACCTGGGTGACAGCACCACAGATTAGGCTAAAGGCTGTCTAAAAGAATCATTTGAGTTTTAGCAGTGTGTGTGTGTGTGTGTACCTCTGACTGAGCTCCTCCAGGTATCTGCTGCTGAGAGACATGTTCATCTCCAGTGCTTTAATTCTGTTATTCAGTCTCATGAACACTGATTCTTTCTGATTAGATCCGTGAACCTGATTCCCGTTGCCATTTCCGTTCACCTGGCCATTTTCTGAAGACTGCTGCTGCTCTGCATAAAACTCTCCGGCGGTGCGGTGTGGTCCGGTCTGGCTGAGAAGAATGTCATCTACAGTCTCCTCTGGTTGAGGCAGAGGGGATTCAGAAACCTCCTGCTGGGAGACCACAGTACTGTGGAGAGAGTCCTCCACTCCTGCAGCCCTGCCGTTGTCCGAGATTTCTGGAAGTGGGATGGGAAGTTCAGTAGGAGGTGAAATATCAGCAGGCCAGGTGTGGGTTGGCACTGGCTGAACTGGCTGTTCTTTGGTAGAGGTGGGGAGCTCCAGCCTGGGTGGCTCTGTCTCTGGGCTGTGAGTTTCAGTGGTGGTGGAGGACGTAAGGATGGAGGAGGTGGCACTAGCTGTTGGGATGCCGCTGCAGATGCTGACAGAGGTACGGGTCTCTGGGATGTTCTCCAGGTACTGCGGACGCTGGTCTACGAGCTCTCCCGTGGGTTGGGACTCAGGGATGCTTTGGGTGGGGGTGTCAGAAAAGCTGTGTGAGGGAAGGGTGGAGGTGTGGCTGGGTTCCAAGATAATGGTCTCATGTTGGAGCTCCTGATCGCTCACTGCAAGATCTCCACTGAAAGGCTGAGGTGGTGCGGGCACCGTTTCAGTAGGGGTTATTTCTTCGGGTTGAACTTGAGAGGGATGCTCTGCTTCTGAAAGCTTCTCAGACAGTATGGGAGGCTCTTGAGATGGGGTGGTGCTGATAACCTGCTGAGGGACACTTTGAGGGTCTGTGTCGGGGTGCGTGTGTTGTGCTTGCTGCCGTCGGTCTTTGAGCTGGCGGTGTATTGCTAAAGCAGCTGAACAGTAGCGGTACAAGTATTCATGCAAGGACACAAAGCAGGACAAAGTGGAGAGGTGACTGCAGCACAGGGCACTTTCTTTCTCCCACACCTCTGCTCTCCTCCTCTCTTCTTCCCTCTCCTCCTCTTCAAGCAGGGTTACCGTTGGTCGGGTGGCCTCCTCATCCTCCTCTTCTTTGATGAGGATGACAATGCGGCTCTCCTCAGAAAGAGGAGGAGACACTGAATCTGCTTCAGAGACAGGAACCTCCAAGTCTGTCGTCACTAGAGTGGGATCCAGCTCAAGTGTGTCCAGTCTGGCAGAAAGGCATGAAGTTTAAATACTGTAATCATATGATATTCCCATATTCCCACAAAAACTAAATCCATTCAATTAATGCATTCAAGCATTTGTAATTTAATATGAAATTATTTAATCGATGCATTCAAGCATTTGTAATTTAATATGATTATTAAAAGTTTGTCTAAGGAAAGCATAACGTCAGTTAGTTATAGTTCGTTACAGGACTAGGGATGTGCAAAACTACATTTTAAAATGTAGCTAGTCAGTGGCTTGTATGAGTAACTGACTAACAAGTCTTAAAGAAGACCTGTATTATTAAACTGCTTTTAGGGTTTACTTAATGTGAGCGAACACACTACCCATTCCCGAAAGGCATGTGCTGGAGTTAAAGATGTGTCTTTCTCAAATGAATTTGCATAAACTAGTAAACCTTACTAATGTACTGGTTACATGCTGGATAACTAGTTGACCATTGTGATCTATCCCCAAATAAAGGACCACACAAAAAAATCCATCCTTGTGAAACTCCAGAGCTTTATGTAAAAATGAAATGCCAATTAAAGTTGAAACATTTCAACATCTCGCATATTCATTTATTAAACATTTTGGATAAACTGATCATGCTTTAAGACAACAATACATGTGCAATACATTTCATTATTTTAATGCAATCCGAAGAAAGATTATCCTCTTTAAAATCAGTGCAGATTATGCCAAAAAAGTCATATTAGTTTTATAAGCTTGTACAGCTTTAAAAAAAAAGTCTTTTTTAATAGTTGACTTGGTATGTGAGAAAACAGTTCAAACCAGTCTGTTCTGGAATATTCTTAGTAGCTCAGGGCTCAGTACTGAGCAAGCGTTTGGGGTTTTAATGTGCTTGATGAGGGGTGTGTGAGTGTGCATTAAACTTACATAGCAGGCTCTTCAGCGGGGGTGAGTTCTGGCATGAGTGTGGTTTCTGTTGACGTCTGGGTGACGTTTTCTATTTCAGAAGACATGTTTCCTGCAGGAAAAACAGTATTAGAGAAGGAACAGACTTTGTCGAGACAAAAGGCACAAGACAGTGTGAACCTAAACCTCCACACTCTTCTACCACAACAAAAACAACAACACATTGTTCACAAAAATCTACCCTCCATCAGACAACATCAAACACAAATGAGCCTTTAACTAAGAACAGCTGAGGATCTCTGTTAGCTTGAAGTCAATTAATGCTTAGTATGGTTTACATTTATCCAGAACAAGAAGGCATCAAAAAACTCTGAGGAGACGGCAGGAGCAACGCAATTTACTGAATCTTACTTAATCTTAATTTGCTAAATACTTCTGCAAATGAACGTTGCATTTCTAGTCTATCCTTGTCAGCAAAAACATAACATTATTTACGACCATGTTAAGTTATCAAAACTGTAAAACTACCAGTTGCATCTACTTCAGCAATAAGAACCAATTAGGCCTGATGGTGGGACAGTACTCCTCTATTTACTAGGCTAAAGTCTCTCAAGAGGGACTGAAAAAATATCTTGTTCTAAATGTCTTTTCTAAGCTTTCAGTCAGACTGCTTATGGTAATGATACAGAGCAGCAAAGATTTTTAAAATTCACTTCTGCTTTTAGGACAGCCACATGCTTGTTTGAACAGCATTTTGTAAAAAGTCTCTCTGAGTGCACACACACACACCCTGGGAGAGTTTAAGAACTTGGCAAGCGCAGAACTACAGAACCTGTCAAAGACACACATTCACTGCCAGGCTTCACAGTTCTAGCACCGTTGGCATAGTGACAGCCTTCACTAGTCACAAACAGCTGCCAAGCAAAGTGGAGCAAATACATGAAGTAATGCTGTGCTGTTGTGCTGAAGACACCCGGGTCGGAGAGATTTTAACACCCAGTCACAAAGCAGAGATTAAAACTGTACCTTCCGTTTCAACTCCATCCTCCAGTTCTGGTTTCCCTCCCAGCACGTTAGCTGCAATGTTGTTCACCATGTTCAGGATGGCATCTTAAAATAAAATATCCACAGGAAATTATTGCAAAGATAGTACATATTAAATTAACAAAAAGCCTAAATCCTGAGCTGTAGAGAGTAGAGTAAATGCCAGACAGAACTGGTAAATACACATTTACACCTATGTGAAAGCTCTGTTTGTCTCTGGAGGTCTCTGTGCTTAGCAAATCAATCAGGAAACTGTGTCGTTTTGAGTGTTTGCTTGGCAAAATTTGTGTGAAAGGGGAGTAATTTTTGCTAGAAGGGGGTAATCATACTCCCTAAAAGCTGAGTTCAGTACACAAGAAATTTCTTAATTAGTTTTCTGCAATACAAACAATTCAACGGCTTGTGGAATGAACCCACCACAGCCTGTGTCCTGATGCACTGGGTTTTCTATGAGGAATTTGGAAGGTTTGCAATGTGCAAACAATGCAACATTCATCACAATTATAGGCACTTCTGGTCATAGTTAAATACATATATATATATATTTATATATATGATATGATATATATCATCATAAAATGTTTAAAAAGCATAAACAGAATACATGGACATACTTGTGGCAGAGCCCAGAAGATTCTTTGATGTCTTGTCTTCTGATGGCAGGTAGCCAGGTGGGTAGTCTGTAAAATGAAAGTCTAGATTTCAGACAACAGCATTAGCCAATCAAAACAGACCATGTGTTATAAAGTCACAAATAGTTTTCCCTCTGCTACTGTAATAACAGTGTTATTAACTGTTCATATAAAAATTAACAAGAGACAAATAGTCTTCCCCTACTATTCTAATAGTGTTAATGTTCATATAAAATAAAATTAAACTTCATTAAAATTCCCTGCATTTTAAACATGTTACTGTTTTAAATTTCAGTTTGACTGTTGTTCAGGCCTAACAAAAATAAATTGTTTTATACTCGTTAAGCTTATAAGTGCATTTTACCGTAGATTCCAAATGACTTCATTTACTGTTAAAAACAGTTATGTAACGTTCAGTAAACATCACACTGTCTAAACCACACTAAATAGCAGCACATTCAGGTCAATTATTACATTTGACAGAATGATAATACTGTTGTAACTTTTTTAGCAGTGATGTCAGCCTACAACACATAGTGGACTGGAAAGCTTTCTATAAACATTAGAGAGATCATCTTACCATAGTCTTCATCCAGATACTCGGATCTCTCTGAGGTGTACTGAGAGTCAGCTATCTCATCATACTCCTCCACCATACTGGTGCCAAACACCCTGATGTCCATAAAATACAGACGACCAACACAGAAGATCAGATATTTAGAAATCGAAAGGACTGAATAACTTATCTCTACATTGTACAGATCAGCTATACCACTCTGGTTTTCAAAGCCTTTCCCCAGGTTAGTGGTGGGGCTTTAAAAACATTCTTACAGGCTAGTTATGAAGGGAGTAATTAAAAGGCAGATAGAAAGATAAGGATATTGCATGAAACAATCTGCCTCAATGGAGGAGAAGAACTAAAATCTGTAGTTCACGAGGATAAATCCGACCACAGGAGAAGCAACATGACGTATTACAACCAAATATATATTACACTGATCTGAAAAGTAGCTTATTTTGACTCATAAATTTGGACCTCCTAAATGTCAGAACTGAACAAATCTGACCAAATATTTAGTAAAAGCTCAGCTTATAACATGAGGTCATTTGGATAAATTTTTTCTTCCCTATTTGGCAGTTGTGCTTTGCTTGCCTCCCACAGTATACACATAAATGTCCATATAGTAGGACAGTGTGTTTCTCATAGTGCAGTCAGCCCAGTCCCTTCATGGGCCTCTACACAAGATTAAATCTCCTGCCAATGCAAATGGACCACGAGAAGAACAGAGATCAACCTTTTAAGATCCCTATAAAGGCTGTGTCCTTTTCTCAGAGTCAGTGAAATTTAAAGGTCACTGTAAGTACAAATATCACAATTGAGCTATTGCTCATTAGGGAATAATGTTGCTGTGAATTTGTTGTAAATAATGCACATCACATAATCCATCAGCTATTATCATTTTGACTGTTTAACTAGTTTTTAGTAACTTGTTTTGCAAGATTCTCTTCAATCTGTTGTACACCGGGATTGTAGTTGACACTAATACCCACTTATAGTGCCCCTTGTGGTTATACTGAGATTAAACTGTGCATTTGAGTAGAGTTATGAATTATATTCAACACATTCTGAAACACAACTATAAATTAAATTGTTACATCAATGGAGTAATTTAAATGTATGTACTTGGGTAGACCATGTTTTAGAACTTTTTCCTTTTAAAACAGCTCATAGTTTTGGGATTGTGAAGTAAACTATCTAAACTACTATTTGTTCTGTTAAAAAAAACCTTTTGAATCGATACAATCAAAATGTGGTTATTTAGTAAATAATATTATGAGATAAATGGAGAGCATTAATAGGGTTGGGTGTTTTCATACCTGATCAAGCTGAGAGGACAAAAGTGTTCAGACCCAAAATGAGAGAGCAGCTCAACCTACAGAAACAAGAAAGAAAATTCAATACTGCACTTCAGTGACATCCCAATAACTCCCAATAAGATTAGTAAGAATGAAGTGCTGTAGAATTTGCATTGAAGCTTTCAGTGTGGGTGTGAGAGATGCACATATAAACACAGGTGTGTGTTTGTGTTCATGTGTCACTGCAGTGCATTACTGTATCTGATCCCTGCCACCATTCACAGAGTCTAAGAGAGAAGAACTCTAACCTTGATGTACTTGATGAACATCTGACGCAGGAGCAGAAGACAGCACAGAAAAACAGAGAGGAAGATCAGTATATAAAAGACTTGATTCATGCTTAAGAACTTTTCTTGTTGTTCTTCTTTCATGAATTGAACAGCAGAAGAAAAGGCTGTAACTTGAAGAGCAACGTGTAAAAAAGGCGATAATAACATGTACACAAAACACTTAAATATATATAGAATACAGAGGAGTCAAGCCAAGAAAAGGACAGAACAGGCTAAGGGCATTATGGGAAAGCATTATAGAGTTTCACCTTTACATTACTGGCAACTCCTGGCATATTAAAGCAAATAGTTGCGTGAGAGTTTATATAATAGTTATATGACAGAGTGAGTGATGAGAGGATTTAGTTTAGAGGTAAACCACCAAGCCAAAGCAACAACAGTTATGAATCCAGGAAGTTAAGAATTAACTTAAAAGGTAAATTTACATTTGCTTTTAATTAAAACATGTTAGCATGGCAGATAAATGTCACCTTCAGTTTCTACCCAAGCACCCAACACACACAAAAGCAAATCTCCAGCTATAACAGGTCAGTTTGGGGGTCATGAATGTGTATTTAGTATTATGTAAAGACAGTTGGTGTAGTTAAGAGCCTCACAGCCCTCAGGGAAAGGCACAGCTCCTCTCAGATAACTGAATTGTTCTGCACACACAGTAATTTAACCTCCAAAACATGCACTGTTAATACAACTCCATGTTATTTAGATCATGGGTGAGAGAATGTGTGTGTGCTTCAAAGCTTTCATACTTTTAACAGAATTAGTATCTTTTGATCCATTTCCACGTCTATCTGTATTTCTATATATGCATCTAGCCACTTTTCCTTAACAAAACAAAGAGTACTTAAACAAATACAGCTACTAATGTAACTATCAGTAGCGTTACAGCAGTTCAAATGCTGTACAACAATATTTCTTTTCTTAGTGGCGTAGTGTGACAAAATGTCACTATTGTGCAACAACAGAGTTGGCAGAGACAGAAATGTAACGCCCCCACATACATAAATCCTCTTTCGATTAAGTATAACTGGGATGTCAAATTTATTTTAGTGAATTAGTTATGACAGTTTCTGTCAGTTTAAAACAATTAACTTGAGTAATCATACAATACTGGGTTCAGAATTCTCTTCACTGTATTTACCTTCATTTCTGGTAGCTAAATAAATACTCAATTTTTCTTTACCTTGACATATTTGGCATACAGTTGCTCATCCAAAGGAAAACTCTGTACTGTGCGTTCATCACGGGCGTGAAACGTGCCCAGCTTGATCCACTTATTGGTCGGATATCTGAGTCACAAACAAAATTATAATTTAAAGCAGACAGTGTTTGTGTAACATCTAATGGCCAGTCAGAATATGTCCATTTACAGTTTCTGCATGTGCATCACCTGTCGCTGATCGACACAAGGAAATCTTTGGGCGTAGATGAAAACAGCTCAAAGTTCGCGATGTCCAGCTGCTTCACCTGGATTGGCTCACAGAGCTCAATAACAAACCTGGAATTGGAAAGAAAATGGAAGGGAAACATGAAAATAAATAAGTCAATTAAATATAAATAAACTATTGAACTTTAAGTAATGATTCAACTACAATGACACAACAAAAGCTGCTTAACACTTAGAACGCATATGAACAATTAAAATGAAATTTGATTAGCTGATGCTCAACCCTTAAGCACCATAAAGAGGTTACAATTTAAAAAATGTATAAAACCCAAAACTGTCAAAAACGAGTCATGTTGTCTCTAAAGCTGTAAACAACATGCATATTAATAAAACAAATTAGAAAATCAGGTTTTAGAAAATGCTGCACGAAATATTTTAGATGGAGTCTAAAATGCACAACACTTTAAAATCTCAACTACCTGTTTACATAGAAGAAAACAGATACTTATTAAAAATATATTTATTCATTATCTCTCAGCATCTGCCGCAGTACATCCTCTCTCTCTCTCTCTCTCTCTTCATCTCTCTCTCCCTCTCTCTCTCTTCATCTCTCTCTCTCTTCATCTCTCTCTCTCTTCATCTCTCTCTCTCTTCATCTCTCTCTCTCTTCATCTCTCTCTCTTCATCTCTCTCTCTTCATCTCTCTCTCTGTCTCTCTCTCTCTCTCTCTGTCTCTCTCTCTCTCTCTCTGTCTCTCTCTGCAGTGACTCACCAGATCTTTGTACTGCAGGGGTTCAGCATGTACAGATCCATATTCTCCATCAGGATGGCAGATGTGCTCTGAACAAAACACACAGATCAGATAATCAAATATCACCGATAGAACAAATAATAAAAATAAACAACATTCCACATGCTGTAACATCTAATTAAATTACAACATGTTCTATTTATTCACTCTGTGGAAATCTATCCATCTTTCTCCTGTGCTGTACCTTGGCCTCATTGTTGGCCGAGAGGATTTTGGCCCCACATTCCACAGAAGCGTAGTTATTCTTGAAATTTTTCTGGACCTTTTTAACTGGGTGAGGACTGCCATTTGATGAAGTGTGCAGAGACTGACCTGCACCCAAAAAAACAGGTTATGTAAATCACCTGTGAAGTTTCCATAGCACTGAACATACAGTACAGTGTTTGTGACATAACAGATATTACAGCAGGTGCATCTACATGTCAACTACCCTGTAAAACAACTTATCCTAAAGTATGAATGTATGCAATTACTGTCCCTAACTGATAACCCAATTGTGCAGCAAACTTGTTAGACTTTGAAAACTAATAGCTGCTGTCAATGTAAATGCTTTAATTTACAACCTTTAGGTAAAGAAGGTATTCATTTACAGGGATAATTGCAACCTACAAAAGCAACCTAAGTAAGCAAGCTGTGTTTTTGTAGTTGTAAAACCCTCTGACAAAGAGCCCTTCTCCTGAAGAAAGTAATCAGGTTTTCAAAATGTAACTTAACAAACTTGTTTAATCAGTTAAATTAGTCCTGTTTTTGAGAAAATTTAGCCCAGACTACAAAAAGCACAAATCTTAACCTGAACATTTTAAGGAAATGTATCAAACTCTATTTGTGTCATGATTTTTGCCATCCACATAAGCCTCCGACCTGATTTTCATGGTTGTTGTGCAGTTATTTCTTTGAGAGCTCTCTAGTTTGTAATTAGTGGTACTGCAGTCATTAGTTAATCGTGATCAGCATCAATTAACATACAATTAAAGGGGGGGTGCAATGGTATGTCATGCTTTCTGACTTATTTACAATGTTAAATGTGCTGCCTTCTCATGCTTAACATGGTCAGCTTGTCAAAAAACGAGTTGGACGTATTACATAGCATTTCTGTGCTCCACACACTCCTCCAAGGTTTCGGAAAGTTTTTTTCGAACATAATAAATTATTACACAAGAATTTTTTGGGGTCCCTTGTTGGATAATTCTCCCGGCAAAGGAACGCCTGCACGTAACCCAGCAAGAGAAAAAGCTTGCCCATACGTCATCATTTGTGCAACAGCGAAAGTCGAAATGTCCACGTGCAAACCATAACCGTGTTTCACTTATGTTGTTATTTTTAGACAATACAATTGTTTTGCATCGATCGATATCACAGCTAGCTGACCGGTAAGCAAAGGCTGCGTAAGGTAACTTTTAGCTCCGCCCCCTCGTAACTCGTCATACGCCCATGACACGCCCTCAGCACATCATCTTTTTATGGAAAATAAGCGTATAGGTATTCTATAGGTATTCAAGATTCATATGAAACTGGCAGAACTGCGTGCGTTAGGGCCGCTTTAACTAGTGGTTGTTGAGACAACAGAGGGCTGTTAATTAGTCTGATTTGCTTCTAAACAGGCCCTCACACAGCTAATAGCTCTAATACTCTAATGCAAGAGTTAAACTGTTCAGCTGGCTGAGGGCACGAGTCTAGTGTGGTTTGTTAAACTGAAGCAGTGCACAGCTCACATGTGCGAACTTAAGGTTATGAAACATCCCCTTTACACACTGCTTCCTGTGTCATTTCACTGCCAAATGAAAGGATGGCCAAAAGTAGAAGTCCATAAAAGACTTATTGTAAAGTGTTACCTTATTTTTTAACCTTCCTTTTTATAATAAGATTTAATTAGTTAATTCTTTGGTTAACATAACCTAACAATGAACAATACAACATTTATTAACCTTAATGTTAAATTTGGCAATTACTAATACAGTTTTAAAATCAAAAGTTATCTTTTAACATTAGTTAACACACATTGAATTAACAAACAAAAATGAACGGTTGTATCTGGATTAACAACATTAACAAAGCAGAGAAAATGAGAAATAATTGAATATATTGCTCACTGTTAGACTGTTAGTTCACGTCAGTGGTTCATGTCAGCAAACGCATTAACTACTGCTAACAAACAGGGGCACCACTAAGGTAACCTTTAACTCCAAATAACCTTTACTCTATTCTACTATTACCCCCCCCCACTGTCGGATGCTCCTGCTAACAAACAGAATCTTATGTAATATGTTGACAAAAATACATAGACACAAAAACTAGATTAGACAGTTGTGTGTAATCAAGCAGAAACGTGTCCTAAAGGAAGAGAAAGTGCACAGATGCAGAAGAAACTGAAGACCAGCCTCGCATACGAGGGTAACGCGCATAAACGTGCAGCTCAGCGAGGCTGCACGTGTCCCGTGCTCTTCTTCATCTCTTACTTTTCTTCTCCTCTACTTCCATCACTTTCTTCTTCCACTCGTCAAAGGTGGGGATGTCTTCTTTACTGGGAACGGGAGGGTCTGTTGCCCCTTCATGGTCCACCTGCAAAAATAAACAGGCACAAAACAGCGTTTCTCAGTCCTAAAACTATTTATATTTACAGTAATAAGCATATGCATGCCATTGACAAAGGCATGTATATCTCTGTAGTAATGACAGATCACTACAAAAACAACTGGGCTAGTTATTGCCCAATAATCATGCCTATCTGGTCAATAATTAATAATATACTAATTATATAATAATTAACTGACATTAAATTGTATTTGAAAAACCTTTATCTGTCACCCTGTAGGATACAGTGTTAAATTCTGCATGTGACCCACCAAAATACCCCTAAAATAACTACTTGCACAAGCATTCTATAGGCACCAATGTGCAAATGACTGCATTATGTACATAAACCAGTAGACCTATGGAGTGACTCTGTATTGCACACTGGAGATCATTTATGTATAAGACCTTCCAAATGTTTCAGGGTTTTCTCAGTCCTCCCTTCACTTACCCTTTTCTCTTTCTAATCTCTCTCTGTCTCTTTTCACTCTCTCTGTGCCTGTCAGTGCTTAAACAGCAATGCTGAGTGAGCATTTAGTTGATTAAACATTTACAAGGCTGTCCGGTTGAACACAAATGCATTGACTTGCGCATGGTCTCACTCTCTCACTCTGCACTTTCTCTACCTTTCCTCCAATCTCTCTCTATCACTTACATCTGCTCCATTTGGGATGCACAGGATAAAGAAGCTTTATGAGAGCTCTGTGGATCTCTAACAGTGGGGTGTGGACAGGCTCGCTAGTAATTGAATACAAACCCTTTTACTTTCTACATAAAGGGGAAAAAAGAAAGAGGGCTAAGCAGGCCAGGGGCCAAATGTAGAGATAATTTTCATGTATCTAAAGGTGGTGAAAGGAATTCTGGGACAGAAGTTCTGCAACAACTACTGTGAGTCTACCTAAGGTTATTTAAAACGCAGAGATTAAAAGTTGATGTGTGTTTGTTAAAACAATTTCCCCAATAATGTGCAAAGGCATCTATAAATAAGTCAATCATAGGCAGACCCTCAGTCTCAAGCAACAGACTCTTAGTTTTTGGCAGGACTAACTGTTTGTGGGACCAATGGAGGAAAGGTAGTTTGGAAAACCTGTATGAAAACATCAGTATATTTGCAATTTCATTTTTGCTAGCAGTGTACAAATTACACACTTTGCCTTTAAATCTTCAGAAGCACTTTTATTAGGGTTATTGCACAGTCCTATTTTTACTGTATTTACAACTGTGTTATAACTACCAGCCCTGAACCTAACCCTATAGTTACAACCTAACCCTATGTAAATTACTCAGTTCATTGCACATACAGTAAAATACAGTGCAATCAAACATTTTCCAACTTCAATACACAAACTGCAGGCACATATAATTTTCAGATGAGTGTGTGTGTGTGTGTACCTGCTGTTGCTCTGAGGAGGGAGGGATATTTGCTGTTTGATCCAGATCTGTGAGGTCCAGCTCACTCGGGACTGGAGGGGCAGCTGGGTCAGCAACAGTCTCCATGCCCTGTCCCAGTGTGCTGGACTGATTCTCTGCATGTTCCTCCACAACACTACTGAGAACAAGTGAGAGGGGGAAGAAAGACAGGGTAGATGTAAGTTAATTCACCCCTGGAAATAAACTAAATATACCAAAATGACAGTGAAGTGAGCACTGACACACTGTGGCATAGAATGGACAAAATAGTAAAACAAATTGAAAAAAACAAATGAAAAGGAAATGAAAAAGAAGGGCAATGTCAGAAGACATAGGCCATTCATAGGCCTAAAGCAGCTCTGCTACTTGGTTATCCAGTGGTTACCAAGTCACCTGATGTTACCTGAGTGCTTTTGTTATCGTAAAGTTACCATGTACAGTAACTTGCCGTTTACCTGTCAGGTACTCAGTACTCACCTATTGAAAGTGATGCCAAGGGGTTGGCTGAAGGGGGGCACAGAGCCCACCTCACACTGACTGGCACTAGAGTTCTCTACAGGGGCATCAGCATGCGGAACATCTAATCCACTGAAGAAAAGAAATCATATTCCATTTACCGAGAGTTTAGAAGAAGACAGAGAGCGAGAGAGAGAGAGCGAGAGAGAGAGAGCGAGAGGATCTGGCATAATCGAGGCCAAGGCTTGGCTACAGGTCAGGACTGAAGCAAGGTTTATTTGCCATCCTCCTCTCTGTGTTGCATGGTGGTCCTTTTTTGATTGAATAGTCAACTCAAACGATAGAAGACCAGTCAAAACAACTGTAAAGCTGAGATCCATTCATGAACTGCAGGTCCATAGTAGGTCCAATGTAAAGCCCATAAAGTTAAAAGCGTACCCTCTGACAAAACTGATTTTAAAGTTCTGATGGAAACGTTTCTACAAGTAGGCAAATCAATATAACAATGACTGGATAAGAAAATCAAAAGAAAGCTGAATAAAGAAAAAATGGTGAAAAACAGAAAATGAATGACTTTACAAACTCAATTCCACTCTTTATTCCCCACACGGGTGTCTGTACTCACCTGGAGGAGCTCTCTGAGGAGGTAGTTGAGGTAGGTGAGGCTAATTCTGGACTCTTCTGGAGCTCGGCAGCAGGTGTGGAGGAATCATCTCCCTGTGGGTCAGTCTGGGGAGGGATTAAAGTAGACAGCTCCTCTGTGGCAGTGGTCTGTGAAGCTTCAGGGTCTGGTTGGGCCTGGGGTGAAGAAGGTGGTGTTTGGGGCTGTGTGAGTGTGGGTGATGGTGGCTGAACTGGCTGTTGTTGGTCTGGTTGTTGGTCTGGTTGTTGGGTATTCTTGGGTTCGGGTTGCTCCTCCTGCTGCTGTTGTAGTTGCTGTTCTTGCTCAGGAAGTGCAGACTCAAGATGAACCTGAGCCTCCTCCACAACCTCCTCTAGATTCACAGTCTAAAACAACAGAAACACAGAAGAAGAAGAAATTATGCAATAAAATCAGAGAATCTGGAATCTATCGAGAATAACATCATAACTTAGCTGACGGTAAAATTAAAGTATCATCACAAAAATCAAGGTGTTTGTTATAACTTGAATTGCTGTATTGGCCTGAAGTATGGAATGTAAAACTGTCAGAAAGGAAAGAAAAACCTTCAGAAAGAAAACAGATATGATGGCTGAATTGTGTGGGTACCTGTTGGTGCTTTTCTTCTTGTGGGGCATCGTGTGAGTGCGATAAGGCCTTCTCTAGTGCTGCCCTCTCTGTCTCCAGTCCCACGTCGTATGAAGACTGAATATGTATCGTGCTTTCCTCTTCAACCTGAAAGAGACAAAATTTCACATCATCTTTTATCTCTAAAAACAGAAAGAAAAGGTTATGAGGTCAGACACAGGACTTAACCACAGCAACAGAGCTTCGGCATTCTGTAGTTGAGACACTGAAATACATTTGAAATCAAGAACAGCTCTGGTGTGACGAACAGATAGAAATTTAAATCATCAGAACTGGCAATCTCTACTATTCTCTCGTAGCTCTCTAATGCCATTGATACTTTTACATTTTCTAATTTGGTGCATTGTAATTGGCTAGAAGATAAGGTAGAACCTTGGAGTTTAACATCACTGACATCAAAGGTACAAGTGTAAAAAAGATTTGAAAGCTAATGCAAAAGCAAAGACTTTCAGCTAACAAAACTGCTAACAAATTCAAACACAAAGCTATCACATGACTGTTGTTGTTTTAGTAAACTATTCCTTTACGGTAATGCAAGTCAACAGAACAGGCTTGGTTACTTGAGATGGGTTTTTGGCGGCAAACAACAATCAATAAAGTTGGACAACAGCAATGGGAAAACAACATTTCTGACTTAAATCTAAAGGTTACACAACTATCTCTTTTTCCTTGAGGCCCCTGTCAGTAAGTGTTTTTATAGATTAACTCGTTGTAGAACAGAATGTCAACAGCAGCCTGTTGTCTAAACGGGGAACTATTGCACAACTTCAGAGACAATCCAGGTATGAACTTACACAACAGCCATACAAGCAAAAGGTCAAAATGTATATGACCTTTTTAGGTCAATCTGAATATTGGAAAGGACACAAGCTAAGTGAGGTGTTTAGCTTTTGAGGTATTTACTGGGATTGCGTTGGGCTCTCAGGGATTCTTTGAGAAGTTCAACATTCACTTGAAGCACAAAATCCAGGCAATGGTTTTTCTGGTGTTGTGCTGGTGGCACTTTAAAGTTTGGATTTACAAGTAAAGGTTTCACACAGGCGCACACACACACACACACACACACTTTGTAGTTTTAGTTAGAGACTGTGTATGTTCATTGTTACCTCTTCGTCAGCTCGTGGTTCCTGCATTGTGTGATGGCTGTCATCCTGTGCAGGGAGTCCTGGAGCAGAGGAGATCTCTTCTGAACAATAAACATGATGAACAGAGTGCCTGCAACACAAAGACAAACGTAAGACTGATGACTTCCCATAATAAAAAGAGTCTCGTTCCTCATTAGTGATAACATAGTATCACTATTAATCATATGCCACCTGCCAAACATCTACAAAGAGTATTTAAATCTACAAAGAACATAAAACAAGGGGAGTTCACTTGGGTTTTTTTGCACCAATAAATAAAAAACTACCTTTTCCCATTTCTTTGTCAGCTCAACACCAATCCTCCAGCATGGTAAAGGTTATTGTGAAATCTAGTGTTTTACAGCTCTAATGGAAGGCTACGCAAACAGAATGGCATTTATTATGAATCAACCAGAACATTTTAATCACTTTCACTGTATAAAGAGGCTGATGTTGTATAATCCTGTCTAATCTCAAAACCTTCTTAAAAAATAGTTTCTGAATGGAGTCCAAGATGAAATTTGGGCTGAGATTAGAGATGTGCAAAACCTTTCAAATCTGATACTTGGTGGGATGTCTGAACAAGGTCAGGTCTTAAGGAAGCAATATACATCTTTGCTTGACCACCCTCTGAAAATTATTAATTACAAAAAATTGTTTTATCCTGATAAAAGTGGGGTCAGTTATACAGCCACCTGTTTCCCTCAAGTAAACTGTATGAACATGAGCAAACATGACAAATTTAGTGTTTTAAGCTTTGTTTTATGCTTCCGTGCCAAGCCCCAAGCACCTAAAACATGCCATGTTTGGAAATAAATGCAAGCTGCATGGACAGCACTATCTAAAATGAATATTGAAGGACAAAAATCATAGTACAAGCAACCACATATTCTGTCACTAGTACAATTCAACCAACACACATTTACGTGTGGGAATAAAACGTGGCATAAATCTTTAGCTATACATCTGTCCTCTAAAGAAAGTTGTCAGATGACTCTTAAGAGAATAAACAACAGCTGGGGCTTGTCATTGTGAGCACTCTCAGTCTCGCTTCCAAATAGTCAGTTATTTGAGAACTTCACCTTGACTAGATTTAGGTGTGAGAAGTTGCACACATGCAGGAACATGTTAGCACGCTGTCAGCAACCGATATGGTCAAACCTTTAATCAACGTCAAACATTAACTGATGTCAACTGAGTTTTCTGATGGGAGTCATTTCTTCTTTATCAGCACTTTGTAATTAGGCATTTATGTTAAGCAAGCATGTAGGGGCAAGTCATGACAGTAAAGACACACCCACTTTAATGAAATAATGAAACAATGGTTGTATTGCATGCTTGTAGAAGAAGCTTAAAACTATAGTATATGCACAAAACTGTGGTTCCTATATGTCAGGAATAATGTACAGTCAGGTAACCATTTTTGATTAAAAAAAAAATAAGACAGTTACAAGCAGGCCTGCACAGAATCTCTGCAGATTTCTGCTGAATACGGCATTTGTCATTATCAATACACACACCCAGTGTGTGTTTGTGAGGAGTAGCCTGTGCTGTTTGCTGTGACGGTATTTTCTAATGAAAGCAAGAACAATTGACAGCCTACTGGATATGTGAAAAGTGTAAAACTTACCACAGATGAGTTGAGCAAATTTCTCAGTCTAACGCCTGAGACAGTGTTGGTTAGTTTCAGATCTGTTTTTTTTTAAATTATTCCCACTGCATTGTAAAAATGCATCATAAGAATGTATACATATTTTTGCACAGATCTTTGAAGTAATATTATTGTGACAATTACCAGCTAATTGTAATTTAATATATATAATTGATAATTACCAAATTACACACACAAATACTGATGATCACCTGACTGTACCTCATTCATTATTTATATCAGTAAATCAGTATTTTATGTAAATTAACTATATTTAAACAGACATGTAATATGTAAAACAAATGTAGGTCAAATGGAGCAAGTGACTCACACTGGACTTCTATCAAAAGTAACACACTGCAAACAGATGAAAGAGATTATAGACCAGTTGGCATCTAAAATAACTCTGTTTACAGTTTTCCATATCTCACTATAACAGACTCACGTATAGATTTTCAAATATGCATTGAGCTTTTTCCATGCCAACTTTTTGTTGTCCTAGAAGCACAAAAATGGCTGCAAAAACCAACTGACATGTCATGACAGGAAAAAAGGTCAAACCCTTACCAAAAGAAAAGACAAAAAAGATGTTTACATTCTCTTTCTAAAAAGAGACAATGAATGCAAAAAACAGCAGCCCCCTTTTTAAAGTTACAAACTGGCTCATACATGTACCTTGAGTAAAAATTAAGCACCAGTCCTTTTTCCCACTTATTCTAGTACTTTAAAACTTGTTAAATTTTTCCCACTTATTCTAGTACTTTAAAACGTGTTGAATTTGTCAGTGATTTATCACAGTTAACAGAACACAAATGAAGAGCACAGAGTTTGTACAAGGGGACACATTTAGACACTTCCTGTTGTTGAGAACCAGCCCCACGTCTCAGAAGCAACTTTATGAGAACTCTGTGGGAGATCAACATCTTCCAATAATTGTTTGCTGTTCTCTTGAAAAGAGTTCAGAAAGTGGAGTAGGAAACAGGTTTCAAAACACTTGTTCTTATCTCTGCAGATGCTGAACTATCAGACTCAACACAACACAGAGTTGAGTGACAAAACATTCATCATCAAATTCAAATCAGGCTACTGTTTGTCTCAAACAACCAAACATGCAAAGCATCAACTTTGTGTAACTATCAGTCCTAATTCATAGATTTGCCATCACAAAATAAATGTACTTGTTTTGAATATCCATGACACCAGATGCGTCTGCATCTTCTCTACAGATATCCCCTGCTCAGTGTGGAGCACTGAGCACTGAGAATCAGACAGCAGCACTGGACATAAAGTATGCATGTGCCAGGGAAAGAAAAATGTGACGGGACACAATAAATGATGGCAATCAAATGCCCAGTGCTAGACTTGATGAGACAGATCACTTTATTCAGAGTTAATTCTCTCTGTCTGTCTGGATAAGAGGGTCTCGGAAGGCCTGGTGCCCAGTCAAATCCCCCAAACATTTCCTGTTAGCTTTAGCCCTATTCTTCATGCCAGAGTTGACTAAAGCCACAACCACACCACCATTTTTATTAGCTCAATTCTGTAAACAAAGCAGGTTAATGTCTATAAATGCCATCAGGGGTACAAACAAAAAAATATATATATCTCGAGTCTAAACTTGTCTAGGTTAACTTTGGTAAACATGAACACACTGAAGCAAGTTAAGTGAAACTGAAAAACACATCTGGACTAGAGTGATGTGTATGTGAACAGCTGATGGCAAATTAGATGTCATGAAAATGATGTGGTTGCTTAATATGCGTGACAGCAGTGCTACATAATTTAACAGTGTTGTTTAAAAAGCACCAAGCCTTAATTAACCAATCACAAATGTGTGGTATCCATCCATCACCCTAGAGAAGAGATTCAATTTGAAGCTTACTTTAAAGAAGAGGGAAAATTAGGTAAATAAAGTAACAAATTAAGTCCTCACTACTGGTAACATGTGACCAGTTATGAAAGCTACTAAATAATAGCTACCCAACCTGTTAGCATTTTCTTAAGCAAGCCCACTAGCACAGTTCTTAGCATTGTGTTATGAAAAGTGTGATGATATCAACTGAGGGTTGATGATCATTTACGTAACTGAGGGTTAATGTTATCGATCCCACTAGCACACAAACACATAAGTCTTGTTTAAGATAATCTCTGTGCAGAATCTGTTCACTGCCACCAAGATCACGCTGGCTAGAAACCGAAGAAACAAGGCTTCATATTAATGTGTACCAAAATACTTTTGCAGTTTTCAGACCCAGGTGCTGAAGTTGCCTAGAGAAACTGAACAAATCGTGTCAGGAAATTACCTGACACACAAATGTGATATGTGCTTTGTTTGTGTGGATTTTAATTCCACTACATGAGAATATTCTGAACATTTCTAGTCCACATTTAAAGCAAGCTGCTCTGCATTTCAAACAAACCAATAATTAAGAGGGTTAAAAGGATTTGTGTATTAAGAATAATCAGTACATCAACACAATTACTTTATGACGGTGCTAATGGAAGTTACCACCTACGTGGTAAAACAAGTGAGGTGAATAGCAAATGAATGAGGTGTGGCACTCTGTAAACAATCCTGAAGGTCATAATGACACACAGCAGAAATGTTTAAGGGTTGTCGACAAACGTACATGAACAAAGCATCCATAAGAAAGTGAGTTTTTAAAGTAATCCTGTGTGCTGTCAGAAATTCTTCCCATCTCTTACCAGGAAGGAAGTTTTAATGCTGAAAACTGAGGCTACTGTCTGAACAGGGATTTCTTTATAAGGTTTGGCTGCTGGGGCTAATTCCTTTAAATGTAAAATTAGGCTACGACAGATCTCAAGACAGATCTTGTGATGGTGGTTTAAAATGTTCGGCTAAATTAAATGAGAATTTAAGTTGATGCCCAGAAGTTGGAATGGAGAAGTATGTTTTGAAATAAGTTTGAAAACGTGAAAAGCCACAATCTCAACCTCAACAAGCCACATGGTTTGAGGTACCATTTATGACAACTGCCTTAGCAAACCCCACTAATGATTTCTTACTATTACACACACACACGCAGATCCATTTAGCATTTATTTGAACACCTTCAGAATGACATCACACCATAACTCAAAGACTGAGATAAAGAAAAAAGATGTCACAAGCCCTGGGTGTATAAATACATGTCAGTCACAGCTTTGCCTGATTGATGACTAGTGACCTCACCTGATCACATCACCAGGAAAGTTCGCAAAGGCGGAGGTTATTTTTCACACAGTTGTGCCAAATGGTTATGCTAAATGTCATCAAATACGCAAACAGATGCTTCCGGACGTGCCTGAGCATGAATAGGCAAAAAGCTTAATTAGGAGGAATAATCCATATCTGTTTGTTTTGCATTAATTCAGTGGACTTTCACTTGCCTATGTGGAAGTGAAACAGAGCATCTGGCACTTTCATACAAATGCTAATTTTTGCAGTGTGGCCTACCTTAAAACACACACACACACACACACCCTTGTGACGAGAACTGTAGCTAAACCACTGCCAGAAATCAATTTAAAATGCAGAAAAGACAGAATCTTGAAAATAGAGGATGGAGTAAACTATTGGACACATCAGAAATACTCGTATTTTGGTACCAACTTGCTTCTTGCAATGATTAGGCAAAAAAAGCATTAAGTCAAAATGTCTTTCTTAGGTTACTAACAAACTGTTAGTTTGCTAATCTTATTGTTTATTTTTAAAAACTGGAGTGTGTTTAGTGGCATAGTTGTGGCTGTGGTATCAACATCTCTAGAGCACTGTGAAACTGATTTAAATTTGGTTTAAACACTAATCAGAATGATGCTAAATGATGATCTGATTAATACGGAATGGATCAAGTACGAACTGAGAAAGAAATTAGGAGATTCAGAAACTTCAGACGTGCATGCAGCCACGTGGCCATGGGAGGAACTGAAGAAACAGCCAGAGCCTCAAAAAGTAGGCCAATGCTGCGGCTAGACAAGGCCCTCTGCCAACCAGCCTGAGCCAGCAAGCCTCCCAAACAAAAATAAAAACACACATTTGCATTTAATCCTGTTCTTCAGAACATAATCTCTCAAAATAATCTTCTCACCCAACATCTCTAAACCAAGCTGAATCAAAAGTGAGCTGTACAGTAGCATAAAAGCGATCATTCCACAAAAACACTAAACGCTGTTTGACACATTTGCTGCTATTAATGCCACATCCTTAATCCTTCGTGGTTGCGGTAATGATTAACTCCTCTGAAATGTCTGACATGCTGTTTCATGCAGGCAGGGGAAACGGTGACAATTAAAACTGGTTTCGCATTTGCAGTAAAAGGTGCATAAATGCGGAAAGAAAAGTCAAATATATATATATAATAACCACCTGTGGACAACTGTTATGAGAGAGTGAAAGATTGTGCGTGTCTTTCATGAAACCTCAGTTTGAGGAATGAGGCTAAAGATCAGAGGCCAACACAAACTAACACAGCAGTGGCAGCAGGCGTTCATGCAGCTAATGCAAACTGACCATGACAGCCAATGTCACAGCTCTGGAAAAACACTGCCACTGGGTCTCATCATGCAAGTTACACAGCATCATAAGGAATGGGAATTGTAAGGAATGTAATGATTCCATATACGATTTTGATTCCATTCAACATGTTTTATCCCGTCTCTAGAATGATTCAAACAAGTTTGTCTTTGGCTAACAATGTGTTCATTATTCTGACAACATTTGTGTTGCATTTTTTGCATGTAACAAGGACGTTGCGATAAAAAAGTGGTGTGTATTTATTTATTCATGAAAAACATTCATAAACTGTTTCTGGATAAAAACATGGTACATATGAAGTGTGCTATACAAATCAAAACGCCTTTAATACACTTGGACCAGTTTAGACCAACCCAAAAATGTGGCATCATGGGTAATCCTGGGTGTCATCCAGAGGCTGAGATCAGATACTTATTAGCTCACGCTTTAAAATATCAAAGCCATCGATTGAAATGCTACGCCTTACTTCCTCAACAGGCATTGCTTCTAGGCAGCCGAGTCAGCCAATCACAGCAGGTCTGAAAAAGTGACCTCTTCTCATGTTTTCTCTCTTTGAGAAATTATAGAGTGCAGGTTTTAATGCTTTAGTGCCAAGCATCTGTTTCCATGCCAACCTTGTTTTCAAAGTTGCACTGAGGGGAGAGATGGAATTTTATCAGTTGGAATAGAAGACAGAAGCATGGTCTCTAACCAAGGCCTTTTCCTCTTTGAAATAATCTAGAAGTGTGGTGGCTCATACAGAGGGTCCAACGGTCGATTTGCGTTTCATAACTCTGCTAGGGAAACTGAACACCACAGCTCAACATGTTGACATTAGTCTTACTATGGGCATAGAGACCACATAAATGAAAACTTGTGATCAGTCCATAGGGG
>JAZGTK010005400.1:0-22524 GCA_036877625.1 Ambastaia sidthimunki
AATATAACCTACTACACGATCATACGCTTTATGATAGTCTAGGAAAGTAAAGATATGCACAAGTCGCCATAATGCAAAGCGTAACGTAACTTGAGGATCCAAGCATACATGCACCAGCTGCTCGTACGTCTCTCCTTTCTAGAGTGTGTGTGAGAGAGAGATGGAGAGAGACGAAGTGAGAGAGAGATGGAGAGAGACGAAGTGAGAGAGCGCTGCAGAGATCATACTCCCCCTCCACCCCCTGATTAAAAAAAACTTACTTTTCTCTGGCTTGTCTGTCCGATGGCACGTTGTTTTTGCCTTTGGTGTACATGCTTGAGACTGCGACTGTCAAGCACCTGTCAACCCATCACAACCTCAGTCGAAACAATCTCGTCACCATAGCGACTCATTCAGCTCCTTGCCATTGGATGGACCGCGGTAAAAAGACGCCCTCCTCCAAAGATGTTTATAAGCTTATAAACCTTTATGGCCACGCCCCCGCACAGCACCTTGTACTTGACTCAGCCACGCCTTCTGTCAGCTGGTAAAATTAAATACCTTAAAATACAGGTGGTGGTGCAATATTTTCAATCCTTAAGGATGTTACTTCTGAAAGACCATGTCTAAATTGGTAATTCCTGACTTTAAGACTTTACCTGAGCACAACAGGGCACAGCACTTTAAGTAAATAATGTGATTCACATAAATAGACTATATAAGAGTGTCAGTTAGTCAGAAACACATTATGAAGTCCAACCTTAGAATATAATCATTAGTGAGTAATTGCAATTCGCATGTGAATGTGATCAAAAGCGAAACCATTATGCATTGCAGGTTTTTTTCAACTACACTTACAGGGCAACATTCTCTAAAAATTTCTCTAACATTTACAATTTACAACCAAAATCATTTTTGAAAAACAATTACGACATATAAGCAACCATGTTTTTCCTTTAAACAAACATGTACTGTAAATTTAAAAGCATACAGTGAAAAGCGCTAAATATTTAGATCAAACTCTACTATCATTTACAGCACACTTGCCATTAATTCTGTGTTGATCACGAGGCTATGGAGTCTATGCAATATTTAATTCTACGGTAAACAATTTTGTTCCTTAGACATTTTTTTTTTTTTTTTGTAGCGTGCTGACATCTGGCGGACAATTCAAAAACACTCAATGACTCAGCCTCCGATGTAACTGTTATTTTTGTTCACCTCCAAAAACCAAACGTAGCATATTTTTTACTAGTTATAACTAAATTAAAGAGCTCTGCAGTTGCATTCTTACTAGTAACAATTTAATTAGATCTAATCGGAAATGTTACTAGATAGATTGAATTAAAGAGCATTGCAATTGTAGGTCTCTCTATTTAATTGTATTATTGTAACACACACAAACTGAAATTAAAGTTTACCTTTTGCACTTTAGTTCATGTATAAAATATTACTGTTATGGTGTTTGAAGGAAAAATTCAAGAAAACAAGAAATATATCTAAATCCACCGTCCTACCACTGTCTAAAAACAGCAAAGCTGCCTGTCTCAATGACTTTCAGCCTATTGCACTGACAAAAATAGTGATAAAGTGCTTCAAGAAAATCATGGGTTACATCAAGACTTCCGTTCCAGATTCCTTGGACCCTCTTCAGTTCGCGTATAGCTCGAATAGGTCAACAGAGGGCGCCATATCAATACCACATTACACACTACCCTCACACTTGTAAAACAAGGACAGTTAAGTTTAAGTGTTATTTGCAGATTCCAGATTCATAATTCAAATAGCTTTACTGGCATGGTAAAAGTGTCTTTACATTGCCAAAGCATAGAAACATTAAATACAAATATTTTACCCACAAATATACAAAATAAAAGCATACACTAGAAAGAGGGATGCTGGTCGACTCGACAGGTTGATGAGGAAGACTGGCTCTGTGGTGGGCACAGAGTTGCAATCACTGACATCAGTAGCAGATAACTACTCCCCACCCCCCTCCGGGCCCCCTTTGTTTGTTTGGACTGTTGGTCTCTGGACTACATGGCCTAGACCATTTATGCCTTAATTTATTTTACTATCTACCTTTGTTGCCTTAGATTTATTTATAAGAGTATTTTTTGATGTCTTAGATGTTTGGAGTACTTGTGTGTGTCTTGTGAATGTCATGTCATGGATGCTAAAGGATGCCTGAATTTCCTACGGGATAAATAAAGTATCTCTCTCTCTATAGTATATATAATCTATATATCTGTATAAACAGTAAAAAGGTACCAATAAAAAATTCTAATAAAAGACAAGAAAAAGATAGGATCCGGTCATATCAGTTTATGTGTGTTGTACAGTGTTTTGCTTCTAGTCATGGTTTTGTTTTGCCGTTTGTCCTTTTGTCATGGCAAGACTTGATGTACATCACAGCCAAGTTTGAGCAGGTTGAAGTTTCTCATAGAATGGCAGTGTGTCCTTTTGTTGTATCTGTTTAAAGTCTTTGAAGTGGTCTGGGGGACAGCGTTTCCCTAATTTGTGTATAATTAGGGCATGCTGTTAAAGAGTGCAACTCTGCTTCCACTTCATGTTGTGTGCAGTGTGGGCACAATCTGTTTCCCTTTGTGTCTTCCTGTCTGTATACTGAGGTTATGATCATGGAATCTTAGTCTTAGTTTAGGGTCTGCCACTGTGGTCAGGTATTCTACCAATTTATATTCTTTGTTTAGAGACAGAGAGCATGCTCGTTGACTTTGTTGAGCTGCTGCTGTGGTCCAATGTTTCAAATATTTGTATTTTTGTGTTTTAACAATTTGATTTAGTCTTAGATGGGGTTTTGGATTGTAAAGAGTTGAGAGTGTAGAGAGTTCTGAGACCAGCTGGCTGAGGAGGGTTTTCTCTGGGTTTAGCTCTTGGTAGTTTAAGGCTTTATGATGGAGTGTCTCAGTATCATTGGTTTTTAGATGCGCATGGAATTTAATTGCTCTTTTTAGAATTTTAATTAATAGGTACAGTCCTAATTCTCCTCCGCAGGCACTTTTTTTTTTTGTTGTTCGCGAAGAATATTTTCTTTCTGGTGGGTGTTTGTCCCATTTGGTGAACATTTGGTTTGTAAGTGGACCCCAGACCTCACATCCATAGAGAGCAGTTGGGTTCTATAATTGATTGGATTATTTTAAGACAGATTTCACTTAGGATGTCAACTTCAAAATTTTTCTTAATTGCATAAAAAGCTCTTTGTGCCCTGTCTCTCAAGTCATTTACAGCCTTGAAGAGCTCAGCATTCAACACAGTGATCACGTCAAAGCTCAGCAATAAGCTTTTTACCCTTAGGGTTCCACCAACTCTTTGCAGCAGGATTCAGGGCTTTCTAACAGGCAGACCACAGTGAGGTAGAATTGAGAATCACACATCCAAAACTAAAAAAAGTACATCAGTCACCAGCACAGTCTTTTTACACTCCTACCATCAGGCAGTTAAAGCCAGCTACAAAAGTGTTAAAGTCAGAACATCAGGACTGAGAAATAGCTTTTACCCTCAGGCCATCAGGATGGTGAATGACTGCCATCCAGTGCTTTATATATGTCTACATTGCACACTAACACCTATTTATGCACACACACTGAGTTCCTTGGCTATTACGTCTTAGACTGCCAGAGCATTGACAGAGTAAGAATTTCATTGTATCTTGTAACAGAGTGTTTCCTGTACATATGACAACAAACTCTTAAATTTTGAAACTTAAAACCCTGCAGTCAGATAATGCGCGATGCCTTGTGCCTTCTCAACAGAGCACAAAATCACTCTCCCATTCATTCACCTTTACAATTTCTTGTAAAGAAATGATCTTTCAAACTCTGTTTGGCCAGCACCATCTTGCACAATATTTAAAAAACAGTTAAATACTTGTCTTTTCCAAATTGGGAAATATGTTTGATGTTGTGGACTAATAAAATTGATATGACTATTTTGTGTCACAAGCTAGCAAACAGAAGTGCCACTTACATGCAAAAACAGATGAGGCTGTATCTTGGCAATGCCTGAGGTAGCATGCACAGGTTTGTCACAGCGCCATCTGCTGGTCCAGAGAATAAATGGATTTTTTACTTTTGAAAACAGGTCTAAAATCATGTTTCTTTAGATTCCTTGAGGCATGCTGAGTCCACCAGTGTTCCATGGTCGGCCATTTTGGGGTGTTGAAATTTTTGAATTTTGTTGTAAAATGCAGTATTCATGGAACGCAATAACAAATCACTCCGAAACTTGGTTTGGTTGATTGGGACCAAGTTCGGACAACACATGCAAAGTGATTAAAAGATATAACAAAATTGATGAAAATGCTTAACATTTGAATTAAATGTCATACTGTCATGCTGAGTCCTGTGATACCAAATTTGTCATAGTCAAGGCTACTTCCTGTTGGCCATTTTGAATATCAAAAACCTACCTTTTCCAACTCCTTTTATAGCTTTTGTCCAATTTGCACAGTGTGTAGCATCTAGAGACACTCACAACTGAAAGTCAGGAATTCGTATTGATTGCTTGAAAATTTTGTGACACTTTATAGGTGTCATTTCCAAAAGTTTTGATGACAAAAAAATTTGATGACAGCACCACCTATTGTTCAAAAGGTATAAATCATTTTATGGTGTTGGGCTTTACCTGTTTTCTTTAACGGGTTTAATCAAAATATCCAAAAATATTTCCTGTGTCATTGATAGGCTTGACCCGGTAATTGATGCTTGCAGCTATACTTATTATTATAATTATTATTAAGTATTAGACCAAAAATTCTTGACATACAGTACATTGTTGTTCACTGGTGTGATGTCCACCCTATTATTCCTGTCCTTTATGTTTGTGGTTACTTGTAGGGAATGAAATGGCAAAATCATTTAAATTAGGGCCAAAATTCCATTAAAATTTATAAAAGATTTGTAAAGGAAAGGTGTTGAAATATTGAAATAACACTGCGCCTTAAAATACAACAACTTTTTTCAAGATAATGCTTGTTTATGAACACTTTGTTAAAATACATTTGTGAAGTAAAGTGAGTGACGTTTTAGCTCTTAGAAAATGTAAACATTAATTAATTCAAAACACCTAATCATTAAAATGAGAATGTCCAGTAATGGTGGACATTTGGCCTTTGCATGTTTAAAGAATGTTGTGAAAAATTATTAACAAATATAATCCTGAGCTAAAGCAATATGTTTTTTTTTTCAGATAAAATGATTAAATCATAAAGTTACCAAGCTGAAATGGCACAGAATTGTAAATGACCCAGATGCTGATGTTGCTAGACAGACTGAGCATGTGCATGTGCACGTGCATGATGTCATCATTTTCAAAGATTTGCATTTTGTTGTTTACATAAAGCAAATACGGTTCTGTTTTTAAAAACCTGCAAAACGTATTTTTAAACCCGCTTTTTGAAGTTTGCGTTTTCAGTATCCCAAAACATTACTGTCATGAGTCAAAATGCATGCAAAGTTTTCCATTTTGGGCTAAAAACGGCCCCATAGAGTTAACAAGCTCCAGAGCATAAGTTCAGATCCTAACACCAAGAAACAAGAACCAAGACTTGAATGGGGAGTTAGGATCCAGACATCATGCTTCGACACTCAAAAACACTCAAAACTCAAAATGTGCTGTGCAGCTCAATGAAATACATTGTGAAAGTTTCTCTTCATTTTCTCATATTACAATAATTCCAGCAATGAGCTCACGCTCTTTGATTGTTATGCTTGACAGTGTATTTCCAAACCATGGGAAATTACGTTGACTTGCTATTTACCATTTTCAAAGACCCACCAGTTACTGTTGTACGTCCAGCATGCACCCTGTACCAGCCATGGTGCTCCCACAGCAGGCAGTAGTCGGTTGGGTAGGCAATTTTGAAAAGCCTAGCAATATGAGCCTTGCTTGAAAGCACAAAATTCCACCCTCTGTTCAGAGCACTCTCCATAGACATGCAAAACACTTGACTTACATAGTTTGACAGGCAAACAGGAAATCCAATCACTGGATTCAGTCCAAACATTTTATGGTCTGTGCTTTCCACAGAAGATACATTTCCATAAATATATTTGCCACTTTGCTTTGTGATTGCTATCAGGATCAAACTTAAACCAGCACCATAAAAAAAAGTTCAAGTAACAAGCAACAGCCATCTTTTGGTTAATTACAATACTTTTGAAGTACAAAATATTTTTAATCAAAATCAAGACTAAGATAAATGGTGCAGATAAATAGGCCTGACATATGTGCACTGACGTAAATGGGGTCCAACACAGAAATCAGATAAAACCGGTTTGTTTATTCCGGACTGCACGAAAGCCACACCCTATGCCGCCAAACTCTACTATGTCCCACCCACCGTGTAGGGTTAAAGAGGGCGCTTCTGATCCGATCGCTTCGGGACGTGTTTGACTGTAAATAGTTATTTGCTTTTATTTCATTAAAAGCGGCTGCAGCATCAGCGGAAAACAAAATGTCTTTCACCGTCAAGAGCATTTCTGTTATTTACAATCCTATAAATCAGAGCAACACCTTCACCAACGGAGATTTTATATCGGGACAGGTCATTCTTGAGATTGCGAAGGATACACAAATGCAGTCTTTAAGTATCAAAATTAAAGGCAAGGCAAACGTACGGTGGAGCGAACGTCACAATAAAACCACTGTTATTTACTCAGACAAGGAGAAGTTTTATTCAGTGGAGCGTTTTTTTGTTCGGGAGGACAAAACGCACGGTAGGAATGTGAACTTTAAAAGATACACGTTTTGCTTACAGTATACGTTACAGTACAGCGCTCGTTTAACCATAAACTGATCTTATAGGTAAAGACCATGAGTTGCTGAAAGATCCCTCTGGACAGCCTTGTAAGTTTATGCGTACAGTAAATAAATGTTGCATAAAGCGTTGCTGTCTTGGGAGTTTAATTCGAACGCAAGATGTTTGATGTTTGCATTTCTTTCTTTCTTTTTTTGTAGATCCCTCTGTTTTAGCACCAGGACGTCATGTTTACCCATTCATGTTCCAGTTGCCCCAACAGTAAGTTAGTTGTGTAAATTAGTTATTGAATGATTTTGCTTCTCAAGCACAAATAGGATATGTAAAACATACTCATTGCGCTGCATTAAAACTAATGTCGTGTCATACAGGAACTACCCACCAACTTTCAAGGGTTCATATGGCAAAATTGTGTACACTTTGAAGGCAAAACTGTCCAGATCAATGCGCATTTCTAGCAAAGCTGAAGCCGAATTCCACTATGTCCCCAGACCTGATCTGTCTAATCCTGAACTAATGGTGAGATGTCTTCTAAAATCCTACTTTGCTTGTTTTATATTGTAAATACCTTTACAATACTTGGAGGTTTCATGTAGATGTTTGTTACATTTATTTTGTCTTGTATAGGTACCTCAGCATGGATCGAAAGATAAGCAAATGAAACTCTTTACATCTGGAAGTGTTTCCATGAAAATACACATGGAGAAAATGGGATACTACATTGGTAAAACAGGAAGTAGTTTGTGTCAAATTACCCCCACCCTATCATTAAAAAAAGATTTTGTCCTTGTGCAAAGAATGCACATATTTTAATTTATGTCCAGTGTTAAAAGTTTGTATATTCTGTAAAATTGTTAACATACAGTAAAACCTCTATATGGAATAGAATGAATGCTTAGATATGCAGGGAGCAGTGGATAGAACTTTTATGACATGGGATAGTTCACTCAAAATGAAAATTCGCTTTTAATGTACTAATCCTCAGGCCTTCCTCAGGCCATGGCTACTGTGTTTTTAAGATTTGAAAAAACAAGACAAAACTAGTGCTAAATAAAAAATAGTACTGCCCACAACAGGAGTAAAGAAGTGAAATGTTGTTTGCCTCGTAGTAAACAGAATGCTCTCATTTGAACAGATGTGGCACAAGTCAAGACTTTCATCCAATAATAAATTATATTTTTGTTTGCTTTTCACCAAAGATATAGGACATAAGTTATTTTAGAATGCTTTTCAATTCTTTTGTTGTAACAGGAGGCTTGCATTCCAGACGTACATTGGACGGTTTGCCATTGGCAAAATACATAGTTCACTTCCCTATACTCATGTTGTGGATAGCGCTGTTGTTTAGGTAGTTACAGAAGTTGCATGACAATAACTGTGACAATGACGCAACTCAGACGCTGAGGACAATTTGTTGTAAATAATGTTCAGTTTCTTGCACAGACCGAACTTCATTCGCTTTATAAGACCTCAATATGTCTCCAGGAGCAGCAGGAATAATTTTTGTGGTGCCTGTATCTGCTTACTTATGTAACTCTCAAAGACTTGGCAGTTGTTGAATTGTGTAAAAACGTTGTGAATGAACGGTGATGAATGAGGTCTTCTTAGATCTTGTGATCCAGCTTTTCTACTATTTGACAGAGTTAGACATTTCAGGTTTCACATCAACCAGAACACACACTACTTGCAGGCCTGGTTCTACATGCCTTTTTGTTTCACAACACACATCTTTTGTGGAAATATATAAATATAGTTTATTATATTTGCAAACAATTTAGTTATACAGTAATAGTGTTGTTACTTTGGCTACAGTGGTTATCATATTACAAAACATTTTGAACCCAGGTTACCCCTGTGTTTAGTGTTATTCTCTTGTCAGATTTGATCAACTAAAACATTTAGTGGAACGGGTATAAATGGATATACATACATAAATACATAATGAATTCAAACAACATAGAGTGCAGATTTTTTAGACATCTAGATGTTTTAGATGTTGAATCGCCTAATTAATGCATTTCAGAAAAACACACAAAAAACGTCTGCAAGTGTTAAAGCCAATGAGATCTAGTCAAAGTTTATTTTACAATACATTTTTTACAGTAAGTTATACAGGAATATTTTATACAGTGAGTTATGTTAACGAGTCTCCATGTGTTTTTTACAGATGAAGGGTTGAAGGTTTTGGCTGAAATTCAGAACAGTTCATCCCGTGCAATCAAGCCAAAATACTGCTTGTATGTAAAGCACAGCTTTTTTGCAAGTGGCAAAAGAAAACTACACACACATGACTGTCTTAAAGAGGAGGGGGAACCCATTGAGCCAAACACAAACAAAAATGTCACCAAAGTGCTGGCTATTCCACCTGCTTTTCCTGTCTCTGTTCTGAACTGTAGGATCATCAAAGTTGAATACAGGCTAAAAGTGAGTTTTTGCATTTTTTATTGCATGTCATGCATGTGAAGTGCAGGTCACTTTACACAATTTATGTATGTTAAAGCCAATCTGATATTTCCCGGGAAATCTGACCTGGCAGCTCAAATTATAAATCATTATTATGAACTTAACGTTGCAATCAGGGTAAGGTAAGGAGACCGTTTTTATCGCTGATCTGTTATGTGCTTACTCAATAACTAACTAAAAAACGTTACATGTTACTTTAAGGGGTGTTCTGATTTAACAACCTGTTTTCCAATTATATTTAAAAATGGTTAAAGGTATAGTTTACCCAAAAATAACAATTACTGTATCACTACTGTTTCTGAGAATTTATTAGAAAATTGTACCATTTTGATGGTTTTGTGTCCAACTTGGACAGTTTAACACACCAGTTGTCTTGCATTTGAGTATATATTGCAGTTCTATACATTAGTATATTATGTATTGCAGCATATCTGTTAACGTACTAGGGGTGGGTGAAGAAATCTATTTACATAGAAAAATCGATTAATCTCCAAATGATTCAAAACGATTCTCAAATTTCAGGAATCCATTTTGTTGTAAACAATTGTTGTTAACAATTCAGGCTGCAAGAGCACTCAGACAGTTTGGAGAGTGCACAGACTCCCCTGTGTGTGTGTTCCCCCATGGGAAAGCCTTGTGAATGAAGCTCAACTGACAACTAAAGTTCTCATATTAGTATAAATGTATAAAATGTCAAGCTTTTTTTTTTAGACAGAAGAACCAGGATCAACAGATAATACCTTGCTTGTAAAACCAAATGAACACATCCCGTATCTGAGGCTAAATCTAAATATAAAAAATTCAGCAGCCATATTGCTGCAAACATCAAACAATTGGCTACTTATTGCTTCCGTAAAGTGATCGCATTTAATGCTGCAAAAGACGTGTGCAGGGCTAGAGTAAAATACACGCTTTTACATGCTTACAGGGTGTGTAATTATTAAATATCTCCGACCAGTGGACACTAACAGAAGCTGCTATTCAGTTTGCTGCTCATTTAAACTTCATCTTCATTTAAAGTGTCATGTGAAGGGTTGCCATATATTACAAAAACAGCAAAACAAGCCCCTTAAAAATGCAACATAATAAAAATCTATTCTGAATTGAATTATGACCCTAAGAATCGAGTTGAATGTAGCTGAAACATTATATTGAGTCTGATTTTTATGTTTAGGTCTACCTGGATGTGCCGTATGCATCAGATCCAGAGGTCAAATTTCCAGTAGTGTTTCTTCCTCCTCTGACTACCTCAGCTGCAAAGGGTCCTTCTAACAGTGATTTTGGAAATTGGAACCAACAAGCAGGAGGCACCATGTATCCCAGTGCACCTCCTATGGTCCCAGGAAACTATGGACCTTCTCCTGGTCAGTTTGGGGCCCCTGGAAACTGTGGGCCTTCCTCTGGTCAGTTTGGTGCCCCAGGTCAGTTTGGACCACCTGGTCAATTTTCTGCCCCTGCTAGCTTAGGACCCCCCGTTCAATGTCCTGCACCTAGTTACACTGGACCTCCTGGTCCATTTGCCGCTTCTGGTTACTCGGGACCTCCCAGTCATTTTACTTCACCTGGATATCCTGGACCTCCAGCTCAGCTTCAACCTTTAGTTTCAAGTTCTCAACAATCTGGCCCATCAGCTCCACCTCCTTATCAGGACTATCAGTTATATCCACAGCTGCCGGATGACCCTAAAAAATCTTGACAAAGTATTTTTGTCTTCCTATTGGTTGCTCACCTTAGTCTAAAACATTTGCTTTTATTTTGTTTGGTGTAGGGTTGTCGAAATATACCAGTATTAACAATAACTGTGACATTATTAACCATTATTAATATTGTGGTAATACTACACATATGATAATATCATAAATAATTCAGCACTAGTGAAAATCTGTTATTGTAACAGCCATAGGTTGGTGTGTTTTTTGATTTGTTAAAATGATTACATTTTTTTCTTGTAGACTTGTAGTTTTAGAAAGTTATGTTAACTTTTAAAACCTAAAAACATAATAGATTATATACTATTTCAATATTGTTTCTAAACTGCATATTAAATGTTTATACCCACTATATATGCATATACCCACTGCATATTAAATGTTTATTTTTTTATATACTATACATGACTTGTACTACAGACTGATTGATGAAATATTTATGAAAAATATACATTTGTATGCTTAATACTGACTGAATACTGGCTACAGCTATTTGTGACATGACACAGATTTGTTTTCTTTTACGAATAAGAAAGTGAAACTATTCTTATTATGAAAGGCAAGCTGAAATTATAGCATTTCAGACAAAGTGTGAAAGCACTCAAAAATGATACACTTAGTGGATTTGGTTTAACTTGGAGTGGTTATTTTGTAACTACACTGTATTCAGGGAATCAGAGTGGGCTACTTTACGTAAATAATCAAAATCTGAAAAAAATTTAGCACTCTTAAATACATTTCTTGGCATTTACTATACAAATTGACAAAAATAAATACTGTGATACAAAACTTTTACCTCTGTCTGTTAAAATGGATGTTGGGATTTTAGCATAGATTTTCTTTTTTTTCAAGATTGACATCAAAGGAATTCTTCTAAATATTGTTTTTCAATAGGGCTGTCAATTATGGTAATTATATTTAAGTTACTCTTACCTAACCCTACCTCTGCTTCATTGTCAGACATTTACAAGAAGTAAATATTTTAGGGAGCTAAGCTTACTGTTTTGCCCTTGAGCCAATACAAATTTCAACTAAATGTCTCATATCCAAATACCATTCCAGGTCTAGGATCAACTTGTTAATGGCAATACAACAATGTAAAGAACATATTTACGTGCCCTGTGTGTCCAATATTTCTATTGTCTCAGATAAGATATAGTATGGCTACATTATGTTCATCTTATCTTTAATCAATAATTTTTAGGGAACAAATTTTAACTACTGCACATTTATCCTTTTGTATTGTGATGTATGTGACTGTATGCATGTATATGCAATTTGTCCATCATCATTTTGTATATCAAATAAAAAAATGTGGTTGATGGGAACATGCGCTTTGTTTTATTGCTAAGTAAAAGCGTACTCAGCTGGGGGATCAACATTATAACAAAGCTATTGTAAGTTTGCAAGGAAAACGCTGTAACTCCAGCTGCCCTCTCACCTAACTTCACTTTTTACACACACTTCTCGTCCTACAGGGTGTGGAGCGGGGACAGGTTTGCTTGTGTCTAACACATGGAAATTCACGGTCTTTTCTCTGCAACTGATACTCTTTGTACAACTTCAACATCTTGCACTGAAAGTGAAAGTGACATGTTTTTGTCAGTTATGGTTACCCATAACCGAAATGTGACCTCTGCATTTAACCCATCCCTAGTGAGGAGTGAACACACACTGCAAGTTGTGAACACACACACATCCGGAGCAGTGGGCAGCTATCACTGCAGCGCCCAGGGAGCAATCGGGGGTTAGGTGCCTTGCTCAAGGGCACTTCAGTTGCTACCTGCTGGCACTGGAATCGAACCAGCAACCTACTAATTACAAGCCTGACTCACTAACCAGTAGGCCACAATTGCCACTTGTCTTGACAATGTCTGCCCTCCAGGCCAACAGGTGCAACACACTCCAGTCTCTAGCTTTCTGAGACCCTTCGTAGGCACCTCTATATACAAAAAAATATGATAAAAAGTCAGATTGCACTTTTAACTCAGCACATAATGCAGTACTGCACATTAGGGGTCAGTTTCCCAAACAGGGCTTAAGTCTAAGCCCAGACTAAAATGCATGTTTGAGCTGACTTAACTAAAATCAACTTGCACTGACAAAAATCTTGACTTTCATATTAACCCTAGTGCTTCCATTATTGCATTAAAGCATCTCTGTTTTCTCTCTCTCTCTCTCTCTCTTTTTTTTCTCTTTAAAATTAAAGCTTGGTTTTACAGACAGGGCTTATATTAAGCCAGGAGTTGGCCTTAGTTAAATAAGGACATTTAAATGTAGGGCAGTTTCATTGAGTCTAGCAAAATCAACCTAGCTTGCATGAAATAACACAAATGCAATTTTGGGAACTGTGTTGTGACCAAAAATTTACAACACGGTGTTGTGACCAAAGAAATTAATTGAAATTGGCATATTCAATGCAGTCACTAATAGCCTAGAATTTGAGAAATGTGTTCTCTGCATTTTATCACCCAGTTTCATAAGCTGTCACACTGAAATACTTTTCAACAGCAAAATATTTTAAAATTGTAATTTTTAGTGACAGATATTATTATTTGGCACAATTATATTTTTGTCTTCAAAAATTATTTCAATCATTTTAGCAAATGACTTCAGTTTAAACGATTCATAAGATCATAAGAAACATTTCAGTCAAAAACGGTAGAGTGTGTGTGTGAACAATAGTTTAAAGTGATTGCTATCAGGATGTGAAGACACTTTCTACCAGCATAACAAAAATGTTTTTGGACTAACCTGTTTTTAAGTAGCTTTAATAAATTTGCCCTAGAAAAAACATTACTGGAGTGCATCTTGAGACAAAACGTGCATGTTTGCGCAACAGTTGCTGTTAAGGCACACACCCTCCACGCCTGGTTCATGATATAATAGGTCAATATGCCGTAATGTCTTAAAATTTACACAATATTTGACTTTAGAGACATTTAATAAACTGGCATATTTTACAAGAGTCTGCTTACTGAAAGTAATCACCACAGATGTTGTGTAAATATCAGCACAAGCTGACATTTCTACAGGCTCAAAAAAAAAGGTAATTTATGGAAACATACATTGACCATTTAGCCCATATAGCTGAAGTGTAAGTTGTCTTTAAATCGTTTATTACTTACAATTTATTACAATTTATCATGAATAATTTGTTTTTACACAAATTTATAGTTTTATAAATATGTATACAAATTGTTATACATTATGGTATGGAATGGTTAAATGTACTCAATATGTATGTCATAAAATGGTGATTATAACAAATCAAATTCCATGATCACTTCTATGAGAACACTGACAAATGATCCACTGAAATATTTACCTGTTTTCTGTATATACACCTGTCTGTTTAGCCACCTGGTAAATAGACAGAATGCAGGCTGCAATGTTTACACTATAAATTTAAGCCAATTCAAACAGAGCATAAACAATGATGTGTGTGTGTGTGTGTGTGTGTGTGTGTGTGTGCCATTATGACACTGGGATTATGATATGATGAGATGTGTTTCAAAAGGCCCCTGATGTATATTTATTAACATTATTTAATTATTAGTTAATCTGTATAAAAAGACTTGATGATAATGGTCCTGATGACAAATGATTTGATGATGATTGTAATCATTTTCACAGGATCCCATTACGCTATTTTTATTGCTAATGTTTGTTTTAGCTTTTGGGAGTTTTGTTTTCTGTCAATAGTGTTATTGTTTGCTTAAGCTCATATAAACTAGTTTATGACATCTACTTTAATTATTTAATTGCTGTCTTGTATATATATTATCACATAAATGTTACCTATCCCTCAATTTTCAATTTGACACCTACCAGCTTTACTGTATTGCTTAGTACTAATTATTAACTTTTAGTTACCACTCAGTATTGTAGTAATAACATCATTCACGTTAGAGAGTTTTATTGCCTCATAATATTATTTAACATCAAATGTTAAAAAAATTGAATGAAACACAGAACATGGAAATTAATAGATTGTGGATAATAATGGATTTATTTTAAGACTTGGCAGCCAAATTTCCAGTACATTCCAGCCCGAGATCTTGTATTAAAGATTCTAGGGCTGAACCAACCGATTCCATCAAGTGTTCTCCAGTACATCCTAAAAACTTTTAGTGGGTTTAAGGTCATAACTCTGTGGTACCCAATTTCGTAAAAATGAACAATTAATTGTTTTATTTGCTGGATGCAGGCCAATAACACTGAAACACAGTATTATCTTTTCCAGTATTATGACCACTGAAATGGTCTCCCTTCATGGTTGTTAAACATTGCATCAGTTAGAGTAAAAGAATTGTTGCCAGTTAAAATATATTAATAGTAGCACTATACATACAGCATCAGCATGTATAGTAGCAAAATATAGCAATATATAATAGCAATAAAGCTCCAATTATTGGCTCTCAAATGTCAACTTTTTTTGGGCAGGCATGCAGTGTATTCTGCATACAAATGTTAAATGCAAATGATGACTGTCCCCTTTTAATAATGTTATGACATAAAAACAAATAGAAAATAACCCAAAACTATTGTGACAATGACCATGTTAAGATATTTTGCACAGTAGGTAAGATCCCCTTGCATCACATCAGACTGGGACAGGACTGGATCATAAGGTTTTTCACAAAACCTAGCATGAGTGCATGCTGTCTTTAAAGCAGAATGTGGACGTGACAAAATTTTTAAATGTCTCAATTAAAAATCAAAGTCTTCAAATTAAAATGTTAATTTTTAATGCTAAAACTTTGTTTTACCCTCATTGAGAATGCAAAATTAAAGCATTTCCACCAGTGACTTCAAACTTTTAGGCCCCACTGTACATACAGAAAATACCAAGTAAATAGCGTTCATTTAAGTGATTCAATGATTATTTTAATCGCAAAACACTAGAACAGAGCCAGTATACGTAAATGCTAATACTACATTTTAGGTATACTATCCTTATCCCTTTAGGTAAAGTATCTTTACTCACATGCTGCCCAAATTATATTCAAGCTAAATAATGCCACCTTGTGGCTGATTTAAAAACCTCAAGTAATTTCATAGACTAAAATGGCAGAAGTAACCTCAGGTGTAAAAATTATACATTGCAATTATGTAATTTGTCTTGAAATATGTTGTTGCTTCGTCAATGTCTTTATAGCTGAATCAAATTCAAAATATAAACTAACCATAACTCTGACCAGTTTACCTTTTACTTAGACAGCACTTTGAAACTTTATACTTTATTACTCTCTGTTTAGATAGACAATGTGCAATGTCACTCACTGTCCTTTCTCATTACACAAAATTGTGCCACTTTTTTCAGTTTTGGAACTCATTAGGAGTAGCATTGAAAAAAATAGTGTAGAAACCCTTTCGCAGTGAGCTTGTCAATGCAATTGTGTTGTTTTCCTTTCCAACCTTTGTAAAATAACTTGCTTTAACAAACTTCAACCAATCAAATCACTTTATACATGTAAAATACTTGTGGCAACCGTTTAAAATAATTGTATAAATCTATTACCCTCCACTCATATCAGGATCATTTGCATGATAGCCCATTTCACCGTATAATTTGTACCTATACAGCATGTTTCCTGAAATCAACACTACATATCTGACTACAGCTGATAAATAAGGAAAATTATTTTAACTTTGTATATATTTAATAAAGGTGTAAGATTTTTTAATAGCTGTCCTAATAGACATAATAATACTGTTGCAGCTATTTGTATGGTCAAACAAACCAAACAACTCTTTAGTTGCTTCTGCAGTTGTCCCTCTACACATTTGAATGTGGACTGTTTTTTGAACTGAGCTCAAGGGGTGTGGTTTGAGCTATCTCCCAGCTCACAGGCAGCAAGTACCCATGACAACTATTTGAGCCTGCTGGCAACTCACTGTCTTCACATGTTGGGGTTGCCATAGCAACTCCCCATGGGACTCCCCCTAGATCGACAGGAGGGGCGTCCAGTTGACTAACCCGTTCTTCGTCAGAGAGCTGGAGGGAACAACACTGCTGCAGAGCTGAGAAACCAAAATCTCGGGAGGAACACAGCGATTCACCAAAAACATGCTGAGGGAACAACCAAACACTGGCACTCCAAAATTCTACACTGGTGAATTAGTATTTGGATTAATGCTCTACATCCTTAAAATTATTGGAATTACAGTATTACATTATTTTAAAGCCTTCATAATGTGTTACAAAAAAACTTTTTGTTTGTTTTATACAAAATGGTTTAAATAGATCTGATTAAGTTTACAAATCTAACTTCTAACACAGATCAAAATATTTTAGTTACAAACTTACTATTTAAACTATTCAAACTATTTAAATTACTACACAAACAGAACAGAGGAAAAGAATAACATATATGTAAATAGTAGTGTACTAATTGGGTTAGATTTAACAATAACTAAAAAAAAATAATCTATGGCTTCTTAAGCTTCAGCAACAGTGCAAAACAAATTTAAATCTATTATAGATAACAAAGAGATCAACATCTCTCCTGCTTATAACAGTCCAGTGCCTATAAAGTGTGGGTCTTTAGAGTAAGCTTTGTAAAGTAATTTTTATACCCTAATTTTCACTCACACTGATTACTCTGTGCATGTCAGAGGCTTATACTCTTTTTGTGTCTTAAAATGACATTCTCTGTTTGCTGAGAAAGTGAGACATTCATAGCAATATTAATACTCCTTTACTATCTAAAATAACAGTGAGCAATAAACACATGGAACATTTATTTGTCTAACTGGATTTTATCTGTTTTTGTAACTGACAAAACAAAAAGCTAAAGAACCTCTCACTAAACATATGCTGTTTTAAGTGCAATTGCATGTGTTGAAAAGTTTTATTTATTCAGAAAATGCATTTTATTAACAATAATATAAAAAAGTGACAAGGCCTTTTTTGTTGGCAAAATGAAAGTCAATTAGATAAAACATTCTAGGCTAATGCAAATGTATAATTGCTGACTTCTTGCAAATCGTGCATTACTAAAACAACTATTACTACAGTACAATTATCAGACTACAATTGGTACAGCACTTGCAGTGGTGGCCTTTGGATCAGGAATCCACAGTTTTTTGATGAAAATCAAACAAACAAACAAACAAACAAAATGCGTAACTTTTAAAAACAATGCTTATTTATGGAATTCACTGAAGCACCCTCCTCTACACAGGTGCACATTGCAGATCTTACATCCGAACACACTCTCATGTCTCAGGCCTTTGTTTGTGCAATTGCGACAGCGTCGTGAGCGTTCTGACATGCGCTCTAGGCGGTGTCCGTACTCCAAGGGTGAGTCTGCATGTCGTTTACGGGCAGCCCTCTCCATGCCCCGTGCCCCCTGGTAGTCACCAATCAGCTGCTGTGCCAGGCGAATACGGAAATGTCGTTGTGTGAATTGTTTGCCATTAAACCCTCCTGGTGGCGACCCTTGTCGACTTTCACGCAAAATTACATAGGAATTGACAATGCAGAGGTTGATGTAAAACCACAAGAAGTAGCGCCACCATTTTTTGCATGGCCTCCCTACCTGGTAGCACTCCCTAAGCTGGTCGCACAAGTCAACACCCCTCATGTTCTCCTGGTATAAAAGCAACGGAAGGGGGCGTGGTATCCCAAGTCCTGCCATACCAGTGCAATCTCCATCTCTCGCATCTGCTTCGCGTTTGCCCGGCCCGATGCCCACAATACCAGGTGCAGAGTTAGATGATAGGCAGCTAACAATTTTGGCATCCCTTGTTACGGTGGCAACAAGGTTACCATGCTGACACTGATAGAACTCGCCAGGCGCTAGCTTTCCAACATTGCGAGGTTTGAGTGCCTCGGGGTAGCCGCGCCGACAAGGGTTGGTGGGGCCACAGGCGTAGAGCCCTTGACGCAGTAGATGCTGCAGCAAAGGAACAGAAGTGAAAAAGCTGTCGATGAAAATGTGGTGGTGTCTAGCCTCAAGCCCCCTCACCAACGACGTCACCACCTTGTGGCCCACTGCAGCAGTGGCCAGGTCATCAGTTGGCTTCCCAACATAAATTCGAGTGCGGTGACAGTAGCCTGAACGAGAATCACAAAGCATCCACACCTTAAGGCCCTTACGCAAAGGCTTTGACGGCATGTACTGTGTCGGAGAAAAACGGCCCTTTGTGGCAATAGCACACTCATCAATAGTTAAACAACGGTTAGGCAGGTAGGCATCCCACATGGTATTTCCAACCATATCCAGCAGGGGGCGTATTTTGTAAAGTCCATCATACCCCAGCTCACCTTTGGAAGGCTCTGATTCACGGTCACATAAGTGCAAATTTTGGTTTAGTTTTTCGAAACGTCGGGCAGTCATGGTTTTTTTGAATCCAGCATTCCCTATGAAAATGTCACTTGCCCAGTACATGCCATATTCTGGGAGCTGATTGATACCCATCAAAATGTTAAGACCAACATATGCCCTCATTTCTCTTATGTCTGTAGGGTGCCAGTGGGCGTCTGATCGACCATTTCTCCTTTGCCGATAGAGGGCGTAGTTGTTTGTTTGTTCTACCATGTGTTCAAACAATGAATCTGGGAAGAGCAACCGGAAATAGTCTAAAGTATCAGCATCATCCCCTAGCGAGTGCTGAGGGCCACTGTCAGCGGAGAAAGGCTCAATTGATATTACCTGGTCAGGCTCTCCCCAGAAATCCGGAGAAGTGCATTCTTCATCTAAGACATCATATGTGCAGAATAAATCCGGGTGTTCTTCCTCTTCTAAATCGGAAAAATCGATATCCGAATCGGTTGAAGAGGTTTCGGGGCAATTATTGGAAGTCGCATAATAGGAGTCCTCCTCGTACTCTTCGTGCTTGATCCCATTTCCAGTGAACAAAATAATATTGCAGCCGCCTCCCGCGATGTAGCTGGCTGAGTCCGCAGTCTCTCCGGCTGCCGCTGCGCTCTCCAGCTCAGACTCCCCCTTGTTCTGCTGCAGTTCTTCGTCTTCCTCGTCCGACTCGGACTTTCTAAAAGGAATCTCAAACCACTTCACATCGACAGGGAGATTAAGCGGACAGTCCTCGCTGTCGGATACCGCGTTAGTTTCTGTGTCAGTGCTAGTTTCCAAAATAGTAAAAAGCTCTCCTCTTTTTCTTGCCGCCATGTCGGGGTATTGAACTGCCCCTGCATGAGTCCTTTATTTATTTTTGCGGGGTAAATATTCGTCAAAACTGATCGCAAATTCAAAATCAGTTGAAACGATCTCGTGTGCGCCCCCGGGAAACTCATTGGTCCTCAAATCGCGCTGTTTTGAAGGGTAGTTTCTCATGGTTTCCGCTCTTGCTTGGGTACGCTTTGTAGCGCAGTGTGGCCGCAGACGTCAGAAGCTGCTTGCATGTCCTGCTTTGTAAGGGCGTTTTGCGACTGCAGCTGGTGGGGTTGCTGCTAGTTCGCTAGGCTGGCAGATGGCCGTTTGCTGTAGTTAATGCCCGTTGGCACTTGCCACTCTCGGTGCCTGGCCACACATCCCAAAAGTACTATAGGAAAAGCAGTTGAAAAGTTAAGAAAATTAAGATATGATATATTATTTAAAAAACCACAACGGATGATTACAGCGTATTTTTCGTTTCTCGAATAGTTATGATCTTAATAGCAGTGGCATATCTGTTTTGGTGGGAAATGACAACAATAAATTTCATCTTTTGATGCCTCCAAACACACCTGCAATTTAGCATTCAAAGAGCCGATAAAGCGCCAGTTTTTAAATAGAGAATGATAGTGACAAGTGACGTTGCCCCTTGCTGTATTCTGCCCTATCACAGCAAACCTGTTTGTTTGTCTTTCTACTCCAGTGTGTTGCTTAACAGATTAATAATTATAACGGTACACCTGCTGTGATCATATAACGTTATTCAGTGAATGTTTAATAAAGAGGTGGATCACACCCGCCTATTCCACTTAACATAAGCTGAATCATCATTCTTAAGTTTAATTGGTATACGTTTTACAATAAGGTTAAATAATTTGTTAACATTATTTAACTATGTTAGTTAACATGATCTAATTATGAGCATGATCTAATTATGAGCAAAATGTCTACAGCATTTATTAATCTTAGTAGCCTGCACTTTATTTGCTAATACAAATGTTGCATCTGTTAACATTCGTTAATGCACAATAACCAATTTGTATTAATTCACATAAAAAATAGTAATACATGCTATAAAATAAGATCATATTACTAATGCAATAACTAATGTCAGGGGGAATGCAAACTTATTGTAAAGGATTTCACCATTTTATTTTTTTAACCTCGCAAAGGTAAGTTTTATTGTTTTTAAACAAAAGTGCACAAACAAAATAATAATGCAGTTAGAACAGCTTGAAAACTGCTGCAAATTTAAAGATCGGGCACGTTGTAATGTCAGTGCTTCATTTCAGCATGCGTGGCGAACACTGTCTCTTGATGTCATAATTACACTAGCTGAAGTCTCCACTTTAGGCTTAATATATAATTTGCTTTATGTGCTTGCAATTGCTCTTATGAAACTAAAGTGACAGAAAGAACTTCCAAGTGAGCTTGAACAGAAATAGAAGTACACAGAAAAAAAATCTCTCCAGCATTTCCAAGCCTCTGGAGTGTTCGGTTGCTGCAACCCCACCGATAGTCTATTGGTGGGGTGGAGAGACGTTGACCAATAGGGACACAGAGTACATTAATGGGTGTGGAGAGCATAAAGGGTGAGAGAGGATGATGAGCGTGTTATAGAGATAAAACAAAATTGCAGCCTCCTACAAACATATATTAAAAATTAATTATGTAATCAATGTTAAGTTGATTAGTGCCATAGCATATGGGTTAGCATTTACCTTTATTAAATTAAGCATCTCTCCTTATTCATATTAATATATCCATAATGAAATGTCCACAAATGAAATGACAGTATGCAATGGCTGTAAACTGTATAAATAACATACAGCCAAAAATATAGTTTCTTATGACAAATAGGACATACTTGGATATAGTAGGACATTTTGAGGACATTTGGGAAAATTATTTGTTTAAAATTGATATATAATTCTACCTGGGACTTAGAATTGTGAAAAAAAAAAAAAAATAAATGTTTGAAAAAAAAGATTTTATGTTCAAACTAGTCCTACAACCTGGTCTATGTCCAGCTGGTACAACCAGCCCAAGAAGCATATTAGATAAAAGCAGTTCACTCTTTCCACACCTGTATTGCTGTGGTCATCTACTGTGGATCTCCACAAGCACAGTGTTTCCACATGACCTGAAATCACAAAATGAAATTTATATTTTACAAAATACTGATATCTGTTTTACAATTTTCCTGTAATAAAAATCTGCCACATTAGTCTGGTGTATTTTTTCTTGAATGTTTTTAATACCATTAGGACAAAGGTTTTTTTTTTCCCAAGCACTCAATCATGTTGTCTCCAGCCTGATAAAAACAGAAGAAAAACAGATGAGTGCATGAGGCAAAACAACCAAACAACCGGTTACTATCGTAACCCTGAGACACATTGCGTCAGTAGCTGACACTTTGGGGAATCTCTTTCAAGAATCCTGAAATCCAATTGAATAACGTCAGTAAAAT
>JAZGTK010005401.1:0-22522 GCA_036877625.1 Ambastaia sidthimunki
GAAGATGAAATATCAGTTTTACTTAAACCTGCTGACCAAATCACAGCCTAGGCAGGGGATTTTAAGTAATCTAACTTTAAGTACAACTTGTGCTAAAGTGAACCAGCATTTCATTGTAACATTTAAGCAGTGACCCAGGTCTATATTTTGGAAACTATGCTCTGTAGCAAATAGTCATTTAGCTGACACCTCTATTTTTATAGAGCAGGCCAAGACATAATGTGCACATTTTGTTCCATATTTTCTGTGTTGACTTTTAAAAATGTATTTGTCATAACTGATGTGCAATTGTTCAAGTGTTAAATGTAGCTTATTGATAGTGACCAGACATCCGGGTGAAACAAGCACTGTCCGAAATAAACAAGGTCATCTACACAATCAAATACAAAAAAGGAAATCTTGTCTTGACTTAAAAAAAATGATTAAATGTGCGTAAATGTACAGTTGTCGTGAGACTTAAAGCAGTTATATTTTATGATGTTAGTGTTATAAATGCAGGTGCTGATAAACACACACACACACACACATATATATATTAAAATTGGTTAAACAGGTGACTGTAAAATATGTAAAATTGAATCTGATGTAAAAGCATCTAAATTTCCCTAATGGAATTATTACCTTGGGCTAGCGTATGTCATAATTTGTGGTAAAGCAATATGCTCCCTAGAATAAGGGGAAAAGCCCCCTGAAGTTATTATTCCATAATTTTGATTTAGTATTCCATGTATCCGCAGAGAGGACTATGGGATTACTAGCATGGCCTTGAGTATCTTGGAACGGCTCAGATAGATGTCAAACTTTCCACACACTACCTGAAAACACTGCACAGGTAGTTTATAGCACAGCTAGTGCATTAATGATCTGATTGGTTTAGCATTGGAATTCGCATGAAAGAAACAGATCAGCAGGCCTGCAGTCAGCAGGACACTCAAGGACACTGTGTTTTTATAAGGCTGAGCAGCCTATGGGTAACAACCTAACTTTGACACATCGCCAACAGCCTTTTTTGTATGTAGGTCTTTCCATATTAAACACAAACCTTCACCTTTTTCTTTAGTTGTAGAGGAAGAGGAAAAACATGAGAAGGTCTTACGGTCAGCAAGGTCAGCTTTGGTTTGAGGTTCTTCAGCGAGCACAGAAATGGGACTCTCCTGCTAAAAACAAACTTAGTGTACATGGAGGACGGCAAGGAACAAGGGCTAAGAAAGCTTCCTAAAGAACCATGAACGAGGAAGCATAAGGTGTACTCTATGTAGAAGTGTTTCTTGTCCTCGCCTCCCGTCCTTACATCTTTCACTTTCATCCTAAGGGGGAGGAGCTAAGACACAAGGAAAGTAAGCAGGGAGAGAAACCAAGATGCACAAATAAGGTATAAGAAGCAGCCCAGCTACCAGCTGGTCACACCTGTTTGGGGTGATCAACATTGTTCCCGGAACATGGTGGTTGGTATACCAGCTAGAAACCAGCTAAAATTTCCCAAAATACAATATAATAAGGTCTTTTCAACCTCTTCTCTAGACAATTAAAAAGAGGGTGCCAGTTACTTTTCTGGCTAAGCATTTAATTAAGACACTGTTTGGCTTTTCTCTCACTTACACACACACACACACACTCTTTTGCTCACTCTGGAGAATACAGATTGTGAAGCTGCTCTGAAAAGCTAAAACAAAACAAACACACTACAGAATAGCTCCAAAATACAGGGATGCATAAGTAAGGCTATTGAGTTCTATTGTCTTTGACAAGTGATATTCTGAATATTTAACATACGGCTACTGGTTTTTAGCCTCTGGTCCCAGATATGAATGTTAATATTGATAAAGGCAGAGGCCATTTTCTTACACCTCAATTCTGCCACAGGTTTTTTTCTCGACCATTGTACAAAAACAACCTCTCAGAGAAAGGGAAGCAAACGCTGTTACCTGGGCCCCTGAGGGCCACAGCTGGGGCCTTTTTCTTGCATATAAACTCCCAAAAGACAGTGAATGTAACAGAAATCTGTACATTTTCAATTCACAAAGCCATGGGCAGTGCAGCCGACACGAGTGTTGCACTAAAAACATGCAACAGCAAGAGGCTGATGAAATCTTGCTTGCTAACGCTAAAGTATGTAACGGCAGCGGCAAGTCTGTTGTTTATGAATAGAGTCTTTTATTAATCTGACTGCCTGAGAACATGGAACATTAAATCTGCATGCAGAGAGAACGAGAGAGAAATAACAAGAATAAAGAGAGAGAAACGGGGAGGGGTGGTGGTTAGCTCAAAAACACCCTGAAGGAAGTGTGGTGTACTGAACTGGAACAAACCAGTCTCCAGCCTGAGGGTGAGATGCATGTGTAACCGAGCAAACACAAAGCTGCCCTCCTTCGCCTCCTGAAACACTCCACCAACTCACCTGTGCAGGAAACAGCCTCATCACAATCGCTGCGGCTTAGAAACATCTGAATTGCTACAGTCCCGCTACAAATGTTTAAAAGTAATGCAACACACATTAAAAACAATGAATTACATTACATTGCTATTTGTAATGGAATATAATGTGTTAGTTAACTCAGACAGTCTTACAGATGGAAGTGCTATGAGTGGCTTGCATGCATTTTTTTCCACAATGAAAAGGGCACTTTTCAATAAACAAGAAGCTATTCTGTCACACTGCTTACCTGTATGATTGTGTATTTACACAAGAATCACAAACTTGGTGACAAAACTTCTTGGTGACATCTCTCTTTAAGTCACTTAATAAGCATACAGTAAAATTATATAGAAAATGTACCTTAAATACAGGTTTAAATACACTGCTCTCAACATGTAGGAAGGAAGAGGCTTGCAAATAAAGTCGGACATGCGTAACTTTCTTTGAAAACATTTGGTAACATATTACCCCCAAGACTGCTTAGACTGGAGTGTGTTGGATGAAAAAGAAATGACTGACAAATAAATATATTACCAGTGCAAATAAGAAGATTGTCTCTTAGTGTTGTTTATGACTTCATTTCAAAGACAAACATACAGAAGAACTTCCAAACCGACATGATATGTGACATTCAAACATTTTGATGGAACTATCATCCTACTTTTTATTGCCCAAACCCGGCAAAAGGCCTCAGAGAGGTTCCTATCACAGAAAGTGACATGCAATATCATCTCTGAGCATGACAGCATCATAAAGTTACAGAGGATGGCTACCATCTGGATATGAAATTAAGTTTTTATTGCTGCTGCGTACCGTATTTTGGGAGATGGTACTGGGCTAGGCATTGTTTTGGAACTGGTGTCCCTCAGGATTTCACCCTTCTGAGATATACATCATTCTGTGCCACTGGCAGCATCAAACCATATTGCAAACATAATACAAACACATAGCCCCACCCCAAACTCACACCATTGGTTGAGTCAGTTTTGCTGTGACAGGCCAATCACAATAAACAGTAACATTAAAAGTGCCATATACTGTAGCAAAACTGTTTAGAATTTTGGGAAAATTAAACTACAGTTACGTTACTTAATGTTAACAGTGATAAACTCTGGAGTAACTGATACTGAGTATAAATTAGAAGAGGTTGAGAAAAATTTGTTCTACAAGAAGTCACATGTAAGAGGAAAAATGATTAGGCCTCAGGTTTTCTCCTAAATCACACAGAACATTCTCAAATGTTCAACTGGTTGTTTTTTTAATGTAACTAAATCATTGATGCCTAGAATCCTGCACATGGGGCTCAAAATTGCAGTGACTGGAGAAGGGGTGCGTTTAAAAAAGCAAGACCTGTATCTGTCAGCTGAAGGGTTGTAGGATCAAACCCCAGATGGGGTGATGTTTAATGGTGATGTCATTAACACATAATCCCGAAAGTGTTCCTGTAGCTCAACTAGTAGAGCATTGCGTTAGCAGCGCAAAGGTTGTGGGTTCGATCCCAGGTTCCCTACTGATAAAAAAAAAATGTATTCGTTGAATTCACTGTAAGTCGCTTAGGATAAAAGTGTCTGCCAAATGAATAAATGTGAATGTTAATCTCAGGTTTTTCCAGGTGTGCTGGTGTTCTGTTTAGAGTATTGGAAGGACTTTGGATAAAACTTCAGTTAAATGACTAATTATTAGATCTATGTGTAATCTGCACCATCAGAACTCCACATAGAACTTCATACTTTCATTCTGCAGAATTGGAATATGCTATATTAGTTTCATTATATCATTATAAATCTACATATCTTCACATGTTTGTTAGTTTACTTAAATATTACAAATGTAGGACTCTCAGCAGTGTTTAATACACATTTTTTCCATATTTTAAATAAAATTTACAGAATTCCACATATTTTCCCCAAAAATCAAAGCAGAAAAAAGATTCAACGTGTGCCTGCTAATTAATCTTTGAATTTGGCATCAACCTATAAAATTCTGCACATCCAAAAGTTAGAATTAGTTTAAATAAATAAGCAGAGCTTAAAATTATAGTTTGCTAGGCATGTGAAATTGTTGCATCATTGTTACAGACATAACATCAGTGATGGGGTGAGCAAAAGCAGTGTTAAGTTTGTTATATGAGCAACATGGATACGAGACAAAGTGATATGATGAGTAAAATATCCTTGTGCTGCTGGTTCGAGGCATTGCATTCAACCGGCAAAACTCCAGGAGAGCGTAAAAAGGAGCTTATGTTTGTTTTGCTGACCTGTATGAATGATGTAGTGTAATCCAGAGGAGGTGTGGATAAATCATGCTAATGGCCCGGCTGCGGTTAGGAAAGAGAGCCGGAAAACCTCCACTTCCTGTATGACACACTCTCCATTTCCTGCTTGTGCATATTTCTTACACAGAGGGTGGCAAAGCCGGGCAGCACTGGGACACTTACGGAGCTAAAACAACATCCTGAAGGAGAAGGTTACAGGGCCCTAAAGTCAGCGGGGTTCAGTGCCTGGGGAACACTTGTCAAAGCTGCGTTAATAAGAACAGGCAGAGGGATCGCCAGAGAAATGCCTCTGCTGTCAGCCGCTGAGTTTTAAATAATCCTGCAAATATTTGAACCTTCAAAATCAACCAAAGGAGGGTAAATGATGCCCACCCAAGTAGATTCTGTTACTGAAGTGTCAAAAGTAGGTTATTGCAGCCCTAGGTATCCAATAAGTACTAATAGTTTGTAATTTTGTTCTTATGGCTGTAAAGAGGCACTACTGTTAGAAAACAAAGCCCTCGTGTTTTAACTCACAAGCGTTGGCTTGACCCTAATTGGTTCATGGCATAAGTTTAAATTGAAATAGATTTGTTTGCTTTGGATATCACGCTTTAAAAACTTCATCACTCATCTGATTGAAGGACTTTGAGTGGCAAAACACTCTGTATTGTTTTACCATTATGAGGTCAAGTCCCGCAGGCCTGCTGCAGTCATTAGCATCCTTCCAGTAAACTCCCTAATTTGTGCTTTGTAATGGCTCCTCACATCTAAATAAAGCAATATTCCCCCTACCTGTGTCAGGGTGGGCATCTCTGAATAGCCCTCAGCGCAACAACATTACTACGGGTTAATCTGCACAAGCTCCACCACACAAACACTTATACACAGAGTTAATAAGACTAAAACATTATTAGCCCACCTCTGTAACATTCCCCTGTAATAACGTTGCCGGCTGTCAATCATGGGCACAATGAAATTGTTTAATGAATAAATTTGCATAGATAATGATGTGGCTGTAGAAAACATCTGGTTTTGGCAGTTTAATGACATACCTGGCATCAGACCCCCATACGGAATGCTAAGGAAAATGCTGTTTGGATGCTAACTCTATGAAAAGTATCACTCGGAGTGATCTGGGCTTTTTTGATGGAGAAAAAGTCACTTAGCAAGAATGATCCTGGCAAGTTACAAGCTTCCTGTTTAATTGCTTTAGGAGAAGAGGGTCCCGCACCTCGTGCAACCCCACAAAGAGAGCTGCCTGCCCGAGAAGTCACAGTTTTTTCCTCGCTGCATTTCAATATTGCAAAGGCATCAGGAATTTCGAGACAGCACCAAATTAAATGCAAATTGGCTCCGCGATGCTATCACAGCTGCCCGAACTGTTCCTTACGATCTTTTTGTGCTGTTTTTACAATTAAGATGAACAATTGCCACTACATCGCTAATTTCTTCTGCAAGAACACTCTGCCCTGCCAAGATATACATTTGAAAGTGATGGGCTAAGAACAGGATGAGTTTTAATCACACTGGAGGAGCCTCACAAATGTAGACATTAGTACAGTCGCCACAAATCATGCAGTGCTCAGCATCACCATCGTTTTATCGCAAATATGTGACGTTTTAAAGCGTGCATGCAGTTTGAGCAGATGTAAGATCTGCCAGATCTGCTGTGGCTAACATTTACTTTTCCTCCCGCATGCAAGAATCTACATTTTCTTTTTTTAATAACTTGAAGGCATGATGAATTTTAAAAAGGTTCACGGTCACCAATTGCCTCCAACCCCAAATCTAAATCATCGTGCATGTCAAACTAAATTTCTGCAGGAATATTCTTCATGTCTACAACACTATGAAACAGCAAAGTGTCCCCCTGGTTTCTAAATATTTACAATATTGTTAAAGATTGCATTCATTTTTTCATTGACATTAAAACATTTTGATCAGCACTATTTTTTGCTATTTTAGCATAAATCAGTAAAGATTATAATTAAAGCCCTAAGTGACATAAGAAGGAATAAGGGGAAAATTTCCTTCATCTGAATAAATAAATATTGTGAGCTTCCTCAGCCCTTAAACTTTTCAGCCAAAGACTTGACATGTGAAACGGGTCAGAACTGATGTTTGCATTCCTATTTATTCCAAAGATCATCTACTATAGAATTTCCTTGAACATCTGTCATTCGACTTGGAAAGCCACATGAGATTACGAAGCGATTTATTAATCAGTAGATTTACTATTACATTCTTTCACATCAAGACCCATCGTCAGCTTGGAGTTAAAGGTCTTTTCCTCCTTCTCATGAGGATTCAGAAGGAGATCTCTTCCCTGAGGAGCGTGTTTAGAAAATACAAACACGAGGTGGTCATATAAATGTGAAAGTTCTCTTTAGCAAGATCATTTCAACAGAACCAGGAACTTTTCCTGATTAAACAGAAAGAAAATAAGGAAGATTGAAAGAGCAATAGACTGCAAGAGAGGCTCAGTGATCATACACTTAATTGTATTTCTTTTAAAACACATTAAGTTTAGCAGCTGAGTAGAGAGGCTTGGGGAAAAGGGAGCTGGATTAGGAGCTGCGAGGGAGGGGCCTCATTAATGCTGTTATTATGTTTGGTACATGTTTGTTTGAAGATCCTGGTGTGCTCTGTGTTGACATATTGAGACGCTTGCCTTGAGGGACCCTTTACACGCAGCCGGCCGCACTCAAATTCAAAGACATATTGTTACGGCCCACGTTGGGGCGAAAGAGGTCTGCAGTTCTTTCCTGAAGTCCAACCACTGCCCAGGACCTCAAGGAAAATGCTAATTCCATCTACAAATAGTAAAGAGATATGCTATTTAACAGAATTGGCTGTTATATTAAATACTACACCACAAGCATTTACATTATTCTGAAACTAAATTAATCAGAAATCATTACGTTTCTCTGATGCCAGTTCCCAGTTCTGATAACTGAGGATGAACTGTGTTATTTGGGCCACTTTTATTCAAAGATCCATTCTCACAGTGCAACCCTCAGGTTCCGAGCACTCATGTCTTCATGGCAAAGGTTCTGAGGGGTGAAAAATGAGTTTATGGTTTCGGAAATATGTTCTGAGCAAGAAAGGGTCTCCAAAATAGACAAAAGCATATCTGCCAAGAGCAAGGAGTGGTTGGAATGTCCTTGTTTTTTTAGCGTGGGTTGAATGAAGTGAGGTTGTCTGGCTAGTGTCCACCAAACCCACACATGCTCCTCTGAGTGTACTCAGGCTCGGCACACACACAAACATATAAGCACACACACACAGGCCTGCATTGTCTACTCAAGTGCACTCCCCACGCTTATACACACCTTAATACCAATGACCCAACCTCAGTCCGGCGTTTTCATCAAAAACAAATTGCGTCAACAGCTGTTAAGACTCGGAAAACCCCCTCTTCACTCAATTAAATGTTCATCATTATATCAATATATATAACATCATATCAGTTTTGTGCAGTACAGGCACTCACAGCACTAAATGTGTCTGTGCCACTAATGCCAACAAATGTAATCACAGTAATAATCATTAAAAAATAACAATAATAATAAACACGGATGCAAGCAGCAATTACCAGCGTTCAAGCACATTAAGACTTTTGACTGTATGTGTATAAATATGTTACATATTACATAGCAGTAGTTTCATATTCCATATGGAAATGTATAAAAATTACTAAATTATCATATACATACTTAAAAGTATTCTTTAAGTTATTTTCACAATAACTTCACAGCTGGAACAACATGCATGGTTTGTAAATCAAATAAGTCAAAGGCCTAGTTTACATGCCAATATTCAGTTTTATTAAATAAACGTTTCATTATGTATTTCTATGCAATAAACTTGCCTATGAAGAGCTGTGAGAGCGATGTGTACCAATGCACATGATGAAAATAGATAAATATGAAATGAATGAAATAAATTATATAATAATAGCAAACCATGTTGACCAAGATCTTTGATTATAACAACAACAATAATAATAATAAACAAGAGGAAGTCCTATGTCAAACTGTAATTCTAAAAATAATAACTGGAAATACAGGAAGTCAGGAGGACTTTAGTTACTGCTTTAGCCAATGTCAAACCACATTATGGGGTCAATTCTTATTTGGTTAGTATGGGCCACAGTCCATGCTGATAGATGTCATAACTGCACCTTATGAGGTCAAAATGTTTTTTATAGCCAAGAGTGGCTATAAATTCTGACAAAATATTTGTTTGCAAGCAAAATACTTCCATCACACAATCAACCAATATTTTTGGAAAGCTTTTAAAAGTATGAAATGGACTGAGGCTTTATCCCTCCCTGTGTACTGCCTCCGACATTACACTGCTAACCGCTAGTCATTATTCTGAAGCTTCCCAATAATTAGTCAAATATAATTTACAGCTCAGGTAACTGGCTGATAAATCCTGTAATCAAAAGGTATAAAAAACTTGATTTAAGAGTGTCAATGAGCAAAGACAGCAGAACTCATGTCGTGTACGTTTAGGCCAAAAACATTCACTGTAGCTATTACGCACCTTCTAGGAGCAATTTAAACAAACAAAGTGATGTTGAAAGCACCACAGAGTTTAAATGTCAAAGAAATGATACACATCATTTTTAATATGTAAATAAATCAACTCATCAACCTTCCACTGCTGTTCTGGAGTGTGTAGCCTTCGCCAAGGACAAACCCTGGCGGTAGGGCCACAATCAGATGCCACCTTGGCACGTCAAGAACTTTTACCACGGCAACAGACAAATTCTACAAAGACAGGAAGGAGCGACGCACAAGATGCCGTTTGCTCTAAAACAAGGGGGCTGCACGTTTTCACACTCCATGAATGCATTGCAGCGTGGCTAGGCGGGCTGTTAATCTGTTTGCACATTTGCAGCGCTAACAATGTGTTGACAACACGCTGACATCACACAGATGTCAGACGCATCTGCCTCTGCCGGCCCATGAATATTAACGCAAAGCGCTTTGTCTCCTCCCGTTTACAGCACTCCCTCGCTCTCTGTCTGCACTCATTTACACTTGTTTTCTTTCATCTGTTCTGCTCTTTTCTATATGTGCTTTCTGTCTCCCCTCTCATCCTATTGTTTGATCGAGCGATACACTCTTCCTTCCCCGTGTGCTTGATACACTTGCTCCCGCATAGGTGTCATTTCTGCTGCTTCTTTCAAGAAAAACAGTCTATTCAGAAATGTAAAACCAGCAGTAAAACTCTCTGTAGTGATAATATTTATAAGCTGAGGATTGTTGTTTTTATTACAATAATGACAAAAGAAACTTAGACCTATTTTAGTTTATATTTTACATTATTTTCATGACAATTAAGCACATTCCCCTCTAAACATATGCGGTAAACAATGACATACTGTTTTATTAGTGAAGTATTTTCATATCATGATAGTGTTTGTTGTGCTGCTTTTAATTTGTGATATAAAGCAAAAACAAAAAACAGCATTTTACAGTTATGAGAACTTAATAGAAACACCATTGAGAATAATGCTAATATAATAACTCACAAGTAAAACATTCAGACATATTACAGTAATAAGAATTTTGGGTGGAAATTGTGCTTGTCATGAAAATATCACAATGTAAAAAAACGTAAACGGTCCTGAAAGTTCAGGTCAGTCTTTCATTCTAACATGTAATTCCTTTAGATTTAAGATTATTATTATATTATGTCTTGGAATATAGAATTTGTTCTCCCACTGTTCAATGAGCTAACAAGTTCCACATGTCAAGTTTTCACAGAAATGCATCTGGATATTGATTCAAAATCAATCCCTCTTCTCTGTTTCACTGGCGTGTTGTGCTCTCTAAATTCCCCTTTGCCACTGTTTCTCCCAGTGCATTATGGGAGCAACTCATAAGCAGGTCCACATGGAATCTGCACCCACAGAGCTAAGCAGAATTCGATCACCCCATTCACAAACTCCTGCATGTTCGTTGAGTAAATATTTTGGCAAATTTCCACCCCGTTGCATTTTAACCCAAATTAATGTGTTTTATAACCGTCGCAGAATTCCAGAAGTGTCAGCGGATTCCTTTTGGCCTGCCGTAAGGAATATGTGGTTAACGGGTGTATATTCTGCTCTGCACTGGGATTATTCGTAAAGTGTGGGAGATAATTGCCCTAATCAAGAGAGGTTAATTAGCCTGACTGTGTCTGCTACCAGGCAAGAGTGTTATCAAAGCAGTGCCGCTGGTGTGGTGGGGTGGCATAGGCCTCACCTCTTTTGCAATTAGGGCATCTCAGCAGAGGCGATAACGCAGGGTTAAATATTCACTGTGAGCACCGCTGTGGCACGAAGAGCAGCTGAAGTGTGTGTCAGATTCCTTGCCCCCGGGAAGAGGGGAAACTGCCAGGGCGTGTAACGGCATGTCATGTGACTCTTGGACAAGGAGTCTGATTGGCTGAGGACAGATAAAACAGAAGACATTCAGAATTTAATGGCGGAATACACATCGGCAACTTTGAATTTTATGAAAGATTGTCTGACGTTACTTACCTGACACACACGGCATAATGTAAACAGGACATAAAAGACCAGCTTTAGTAGTAAGCTCTGATAAACCAGCCTAAAATGGTTCGAGGGTCTTGGTTGATTTTCCAGTCATTGGAGACCAGCTAAATATCTGTTTGGCCAGATTTTTAACCATCTAAGACCAGCTTTTAGTGTGTTGCCTGATGTGCATTGCTTGGTTTTAAATATTTTTCATGAGTATATAGAGGTGAATTCATTGTGGTTTAATAGAATACTGTCCAGTGATCACCAATAACAGCACACAAGATCATTATTGATTACATTAGAGCATTATGCCATAGCCACAAATAATTCAAGGACGTGCGCAGCTAAACAGTAAAATCTTTGTTTAAAAGTCTTGTGGTAAATCTGACACCACCATGTAAACGCTGCATTGAAAACCAAGCAGACAGAACCTCAATGTAAAGAAAGACTCAATAGGGCAAACAAGACACTAAGCTGTATTGTTTGAAATAGTCCACACTGATGCAGCCTGCTGAATATGCCCAGAGGCTATTGCCCATTTCCAAATGGCAAGTCGTCCCAATTAGCTGCACCACATAGCCGTGAATAGATAAACACATCTGTGAACTCAACCCCTTCATTTCTAACGCTTCGAGAGAATCTGCTGCCTCGTAAGCTCAGCAATTATCAGGACAGGTGTGTGTATGGCCTCTAAAGTCTCTTCCCTACCCGTATGAAGACAAATGTTTGAGGCGCAGATGTACACAGTGACAGAGAAAGATGTTTGGTCGAAAGTAAATGGTGTCGTCTCAAGCCCCCCCGTGGAGGCACGTTGCCATCACAAACATTCTCTTAGTAAATATCGCTCCAGGAAAACACACCGTCACGGTCCATTTCAGCTCAAATATTTCACGCTGATTCATGGCTAACCTTAAATAAAGTTTTAGCAAAAGATATCCAAGAGCTACATTCCTTCCAAGAGCCATATGTCGGTCATAATTTTCGCAGTCTTCTATGATGAATTGCATCTCAGCATTTAGAACAAAGCCAGAAAAATTCAAACCTGCACTGCCACGATAGAACTAAATCCTCAGACATTTCAGTTGCGTTTGCAATGCACTGTATGTTCGTGGAGAGAGCGTGTACTGTAACAAGACAGTGTTGATGGTGTGTTTTAGGTAGAGGTTGGTGCATAAGGGAGCCAAAAGCAGGTCTGATCTATAAGGCTGTAAGTCAGAATCGATCAGGACCTGTACATTATGGCTCTTGGGAGCTCTGGGATGGATGTCTTGGTCTCCTCACAGGCTCTGAGCACACCGGCCTAGACTGGAAACTGAGGTTAATAAAGACACAATAAAGAAAGAGAAGAATCTTTCTCTGCTTTAACTGAGGGATGTGAATTTTAAATAGCCCCTGTTTCACCACTGACTCCCGCAAGTTATTCTACAGAGGTGAATCTCATGAAAACATGTCCAGGTGATATTTCACACCCAGAATAAATAAAACAGGTTATAGTTAGCATAAAAAAGAAGAAGTCTGTTTCAGAACCTTCAGAATTTTAGCACTGTGACAATTAGGCAAATTTTCCCTGAATACTCCCATTGTTTTTAATGGTGATCATTGTTAAATTCTTATTACTGTAATACACTATTGCTTTACTCTATATCAGCATGAATAAAAGCAATACAACAAATATTACTTTGATGCATAAATACCAAGTGAAATAACATTTTAAATTTTCAAATGAAGGTAATAAAAATAACTAAAGAAATGTCATTTTTTCAGTATTATGACTATAAGAATGGGTGACTTTTGTGACCTGTGTTTGACATTTCACTATTTTTTACATTCATCCAAAGTATATTTTTGTTGTGACAAGTTGTGCAGTCATTATTAGACATTTGGTTCTGGTGTCAATAAAATAGTTCGTTTTTGTAATATACCTAATGATATGTTTATTAGTTTTACACATCTGATGTTTTAAATTTTAAGATAAAAGGATAATCAGGCTTTCAATATGCAGTGTAGACTCAACTAATTGTTTTTATTTTGCTGCTAACCAAAATTAGATTCCAGCGCTTTGTCATTTCAAAAGTATGAATTAGAATTGTATGAATTGTTTCTCTTTTCTAGGGGAGAATTGTGAAAAGAGAATTGTTTCTCTTTTCTTAAAGGCACCTGCAGTGCCTCCAAGTTTCTGACATCAATAAATCATGTCAAAGGTAAATGCAGAATAAATAAAAGATTTCTACATGTATGACTGAGGCATTATGCAGACAAACTTTTTTCTTTGTCCTTCTGAAACATTCTTCTCCAGCGAAACCCAAAAGGCATTTCAAATTAAACAACATGGTTTCCCGCTTGAAACAATAACCATAACACAGATCGTCTCGGCTTTGTTATTAACGAGAAAAAAATCTGCTTTGTTTCGGTACTCCCTCGTGGGAGTAAACTGGAGATGTGAGGAGAGAGAAAATGCTCTTGGTGATTTGAATCCCTCGAGGGGTGAAGGACAGAAAAACAACCCTGTGACAGACTGTTCTGACTGCAAGGTAACTAAAATCACTGTTGATACAAGAAAAGTCCAACATGGTTTTCCTCCCTCACTTCTTCTGAGCAACAACAAAAAGTGCTGAAGTTTAATCAGACACTGTTTTTGACACTTCTGAAGTTTCTGTTCCAGACACAAAGGTAGAAGAGCACCAGCTGAAGGCAGATGTTGAATACGGTCCAAATGCCACAGGCTTACAGAAACCTGGATTCATATTTTTTTAACCGGAGGACAAGAACATACGCTGGTGCTTGTCCGTCCCTCATGATTTACCACGTTCAGTGAAATCTTCTCCATCCTCGTAAACACTGACGTATCTTCTCTCTGGTACCTGATAGACCTGCTGTCAAGAAGGAAAGCAGTGTTCAGACAGGCAAATAATGGAAAGCCTGGTTTCAAGGCTTGAATGCTGTAGCAATTATCATTATCTTCACTAAGGCCTGAGGCGCTAGTCTGTTATTCTGTGCTCTGACTGACGGCATCTAATCTAACACAGAAACTTTATGGGTGCCATTACACTTGTGTTCAGCTGTGGAAAGCAGTTGTACTTCATTACTGAATACTAGTACTTTTAAAATGATAGATCTTAAGAAAAAAGGGCATATTTTACTTTACAATTTTATTTAGACTTCTTCAATCTTCACACAATACTTACCTTTTAAACCGGATTACATTTTCACAGGTCTGTATTTTATTGTAAGTCTTAGGAGGAGCGTTAAGGACTTCCTGTGGTCAGTCTGAGATGCATGTAATGAAGAAACGAGGAGCTTTATTGATGGTAATATTTTCTAAAAACATAAAGAGATCCATTTGCTTAATTTAAAAAAGGACTTGCATTCCTACCTAAAGAGACTGAACGACACTTTAAAGGCTCAGCTTTGAAATACATTTGCTCATTATTGACCTCCAGCAGGACAATTAAAGACAGAGATCATCAAACTATACTTTTATTAGAAATTAAAATTTGAAAATGAATTATGACTTAATTATTATAAACCTTGTGTCACTGATTGAAACATAGTTCTCAGTTTCTTTGTTGAAAGGTAAAGTTTGTCATCTAAAATAACGGTTTTAAATAAAGCTGAACACTCACCATGTCTGCTGTAGTTCAGACAACAGAAAGTCCCGCCCCAAACTCACGCCATTGGTTGAGTCAATGCTGCTGTTTTGGATTGGTTAGAACACCTAAACAAACAAAGAAATGTTTTAATAACTCCACAGAGTAAAACATTTAAAATTTTTTCAGGAGAAATCATACAACCAATGGCTTACGTATAGCTGCCTTTTGCATATTAAGCGGAAATAAACAAATTAAAAACATGAAACATTTCCCATTTAAAAGTTACTTATTTAATAAAATGTATTGATTAAATAATTAGATCACACAAAAATCGACTTAAGAGAAGTTTTAGCTAAAGGAACTCTTTAAACAGAAAACTGAATATAGCACACAAGTTGTATGAATTGCTGTTATGTTTCCTTTTATTGATGTTTTTGTAAAGTTATGAAATGTTTCTAAGTTAGGGGGGTCTCTGCTGTGACGCTGGCAAAGAAAAGCACTAAAATGAGTCAGAGGGGATTACACATACAAATCACAACAGTTTGCCTTACATTCATTTCTTATCCACACATTCTTTCTGTCCCGCAGTGTTTGCAGGTGTATATGTTTGTCTGTACAGCAGCCCTGAATTGTGCTGAGGGCAAGAGTGAGAAACAAGATGAGGAGTGCATCACATCCAGCCCAGCCTCACCTCACTACACATCTACAATGAGTTATAGCCCAACTCTGGACAACACTGCGCTTCCTGGGTTCATGCAAATGACAAAAACATGTTGTCCGATCTCTCGCTCTGTCTTTTCCTGTCTATTCTCCCTCAAACAGGCATCAGGGATTTCAGAAAGAACCTCATCTGTGTGTACGAATATGATTTTTGGCAAACGCTCGTGGAATAATGTCAAATGCTTAAAGAGAAAGACCCCCGTGGTCAGGAAGTTCATCATATTTAATGACAGACTGACAAAGCGCAGTGCAGGAAGTGGGGATTTTGTAACCCTTCTCATATTTAAAAGTCTCATAGTGACTTACCTTTTACACAGCTTCTAACACAAAAAATACCCACTCAAACAACAACGGAAGAAAAGAAACAACGTGTGCATTTCCAGCACTGGAAAACATGACTAACCGTGTGAGATGCTAGAACAGCGACATCCGGTTGTATCAAATCCTGGATGCAATCCAAAGGGTTGCCTAAACGTCATTTACACAAACAAAACAAACTTAATTCATATTTCCCATAATGCTTAGTGCTCATTGTTGACAGATGATACCGCAGTCGTTCCAGTCAACTTTAACAGAGGCCTGATGTGACTTCCACATCTTCCACAGATCCTTCTGTAAGTGGTAGCGATGTTTGCAGTATTAATATGGCCACTGCAATAGTTCACTGTAATAGTTTTCATTTAAGAGAAAGCTAATTAAAAAAGATAGCTTGCAGTCTTCAATCTGAATCAAATCAGCAGATATAAGTGTATGTGAATGATGTCATGCAGTCTTTCAACAATACTGCAATTAAACACTCAAACTCAAGTGGCCTAATTCAATTAGCCAGAGAAATTTAGCTATTTATAATGCACTGTACCTTTAATAAACCTCTCATGAACCTTGATCACTGATTCCCTCAGAGTGAGAGAATGAAACTAATGGAGTAACTTTGGTCGATTACATTATATGACATAGCCAAATCAAATGAGTTACAATACCAGAACTGTTGGAAAATTGTGTTCTTGTATTGAAAGTTCATCTCCTTCTCACTCAAAATATAATTACTGGAAGTCTAAATATGAAATTTAAAATTGGTTTTATAATGTGAAGCATGAGGGAATGGCAGCGATTTTACACTGGCGTCAGGGAGGTCGTGGGCAGGGTTTCAAGAACAAAACTGTGCCTGGTTTATGTTTATTTAACCATATCAAAATGAACATAATTGAGAGAAACAACAATGAGAAAATACAGTGTCTTCGATTTAAGTGAGTAATTTTTGGGATTACCACTTTTCACCTTAGATATAAATTGAATTTAATCAGCAAATGTCAACAATTTATCAGGGTATAATTCAGCTAAAAGTATAAGTAAAGAATTTAAGTGTTTGGCATCATTCCGGCATGTTATACCGGTGCATTAAAAATGAGAAAATAAATCTGAGATTAGCTTCAGTCTTCATTGTTAAGATCTACTTGTTCTCTTTCCAGCTGGCTTGCACAGAAACAGCACACATTTACACATACAAAACCGCAAATCCAAAAACACACACCTGCGTACACAACCACACAGTTTTAGTGTTCAGCCAGCAGAGGTTGCTATGTTGCCCCAAGTTGGACACATGCATCTCTGGTTGTAGTTGAGATGGCACACACACAAACATACACACACATACACTCACTATTCTAATCATCAGCAGTGACTAACCAGCTACCTGTAAGTCAGAGTAAACCTTCTCCAAACATGTGTAAGGAAAAAGCAATACAGAATCGCATAAACAAAATGCAAACAAATGTATCCCTTACATATTGTCATTTAGCTGCAATTTCTTGCACATAACACACCTGATTCATTTCTGTTACATAATCTTTCTTTATTTGCATGTACAAGACAAAAGCAAAAAGTAATACAAATGCAGACAAAAGTAAACTATACTCAATAAAAAAAAGGATTCAATTGGCCACTGAATATTTTAAACCAATCAAAATGCTTCTCTTAGACAATGAGGGGAATGGAGGCCTTCATTTCTCACACAAGACCAAGCTCACACAATGCCTAACTCTCTCATTCTCTCTCTCTTACAGAGGTTATTTTAATACAACACCATTTTTGCTAATGAAGAGCCATGGATTAGCTCTCTGCCACAATCTCAAGGTTTGTAGCCTGGCACTCAAAGCCTGGCAGGTGGCTGGTTGGTTCAGACAGTCCCCACAAGCATCCAGCAGTAAGGCTGGCTGTGCGTCTCCAGGGCTGAATGTCTGCGTCTCACTCGCTCATCTCCCCTCCACACTGCAGCTATAATGCGGAGCGTGCCAGGCATTCCATCAGAAAGAAGGACAGGAAGAGGCGGGGCCGAGAGACTGTGGTGGTACATTTGGCAAAGCTCAGCCTCTCCCACGGGCACCCGTCTCTTTATTAGATGCTAACGCAGCCACATAAACTTTCCTTTTGTTTAGTTCTTGCCTTGTTTTGTTCATTTTGTTTTGGAGATGAAATTTAATTGCCCTCAGAGAAGCTTAGGAGAATTCTTTTTTCAAAAGGGGGGGTAATTTTTCTCTGACATTTGTGCCTTTGTCACTGTATATCTCTGGCTGTTGAAATGGCTCACCCGCAGTGTGCATATTAGAGAAGTCTAATACAAGGGTGCTGTTGAAGACAGAATGTACAACAGAGTTTTTAGAGACTCAGTGTAATCATGTTGATTTGAGGGATACAATTACTTTAAGTTGAACATACTCTCAACATACTAATTTAGGATAAAACCATCATGTTATATAGAATGCGTTTCATAATATAGAATATTCATGAAGATCACATATTCATGAAGATCAAACAAGAAAATTCTACCATTTCCTAGCTCTGTATAGGGCAACAATTGTCCTACTTGTGTATACTTTAATGTAAGTAATTTTAGAATAAACAGTGTTGATAACTCGAAAAAAACGTTCAAACTTTCAACTTCAAGTCTACTGAGCTACAAAAGAGCAACCTGTGAGCAATAAGAATTTTCCTCTGAGATAATCTCCTCTACAATACCTATTCAGACTGCATCAAGTTCCTCTTTGGGGTGCTCAGATTCTCGGCTATTCATTTTCTTTTCTAACTAGTGTTTTGATTGATAGTACTTGGAGAGTACAGAGAAGTCTTGCCTCCAAACTTTAGTACCAGATGAACTGGAGATGTCAAAGCATCTCGTTTCAGTTCCAGTAAATATGTAGCTCATCCCGTGTTCAGGCCACCCAGGGTTGAACGACAGCCAGAGTACAGAACAGCCATATTAAGCAAAGGTCACGAAACCAGCCTTGGCGTCTGTCTAATCTCCAAATCACAGAGGAAATGCAAAATCTGTCAAAACTGACAGACGCGTGCTTTCAGTTTCTCAGCGTTGCTTCATGCTTGCGTTGCGACACCTGTTTGCATAGATTCCTACACCCAAAATGCACGCATACGCGCCCCACCGCAAAAATACGAACAAGGAAGGAGACAAACTTGGGTCGATCCTATCAATTAATACCAATAAAGACCTTAAGTGACAACACAGAGACACATTAGGTCCAACAAAATGCAGCAGCTTTGTTACAGCGAGGCGCCAGCTGCCGGCCACGAGCCCGGAGGAGCCAGCAGGGAGCCGGTGGTTCTGCACCAGCGGGCTGTGGGGCCGAGAAGCAGAAGGGAGGGGGGTGGTGGTGGATAGCGGGTGCGGGCCGGCCCCGTTCCCTGTGCGAGTGCAGTATTAATGAGGCGACAGCACGGCCCTGCTTCCGTATTCATTAGGCATCTGGGCCAGCAGATGTGAAGTGCTGCCTCAAGACGAATAAAAAATGACTTCCCATCTGGACTCCCTAAACTGGAAAAGACAAGAGCGCGTGGTTCTCTTTTTCACTTTTACTAACTCGTTTGCTCTCTCATTCCTCTCTTCCACGACATGCTATCTTTTAATGTCGAGGTCTTTAGAGGTATCGCCTTTGTTAAGGTTGAGGGAAGTGAGACCAGATTCCGATCACGGTTTAAAAACTAGAATAAAGGTCGTTGTTTGACTAATGCACACAGGCATTCCCGCAGTCAGATTAACGTCAGTGAACCTCAGAGCTTTAGAATTGGATACAGAATGATCATGCGTGTTTTTAAAGGGATAGTTCATCCCAAAATAAAAAATGACGCTAAACTTCAAGGGACAGTTCTTTAGATCATTTACTCATTATAATGCCCTTCCAAACCTCTATAACTTTATATTTATATGAAACACAAACAGAAAAATTTTAAAGAAAATTGACCCTGCTCTGATTTTTAAAGAAAGTAAAAGGGGACTAATCCTGTCATTCTCTAACATCTCATTTTGAGTTCCATAGATAAATTTTATGAGTTTGGGTCATACAAACACATAAGAAAAAGAAAATTATTAAATAAACGGTCCCTATAAGAATTCTCACTGTATGTTAAACATCATTTAAGGAGTTACTTTTCTCTACAGCGAGTTTGGCTTTTAAGATAACACTTCCTGTCCCTGTTAGGTCATTTACATAATACTTTAAAACACCTGTCAAATATCAAATCACTGCCATCATATGAATATGACACATGACGTATTTTATCCTGTCTGACACCAGTGTGCTTTAGCACATTGTAGTTTGTCTAAGTAAAAAGAAAAATATATATTCACACAATCCATATTCTGCCGAATGTAAATTTCTGACAAATGTTTTTGAAAGTTTAAGTTCTTCAAGAATAAGTTATTAACAGAGTAAGATGTAACACATGATGTAAGCAATACAGTTGTGAATATAATAAACTAAAGAAGTTTTGAGAACCAACACACAAGAGCACTGAGTGCGTTATTGCTTTATATAAAATAATATAATAAACAATTACATAAATAATATTAAATACACAAAACTGCCATTAAAACATTATTTCTATTAAGTACATTTGTAAAATGCCCTCATACTGCTAAAAGATACAGTTCTTTACATATAAACATATCATATATTTTAGCACAGCTAAACACTATCCTGGACCTGAACTATCATCCTTTTCCATTTCTAATTATTCCTAAAATGTCTGCATATATTAAACTCCTTCATAACTTTCCTTTTTGTAACAAACATGCTTAATATTGCATTGTATCTTTTCTAAAATATGCATTTTAATTCTCTGAAATTCCACTAAATTCATGTAAATAAGACTTTGAGTGATTGCGTTTCTCTAGCTTTTTTCCCTTTTTTATAAGGCCTTCAATTAAAAGGCTCATTTCCCCTCATCTGCTTCCTGTGTGTTTTATATTCTGAGCCCAAATGGACACGTTCAAGCGTCCAGGCCGTTCTGAGGGCCTCTGCCTGTAATCTGCACGACTGTGAAGGTTAATGACAAACCACAGCAGAAAACACACAAATGTGTTTCCTCCCTTTGCTTTTGCAACACACACACACATCTGTCCCAACAACAGTTTGGTGACAAAATTATACACCAATCAAAAAATACAGCTGAAGCATCCCAACACATAAAACCACATTTAATCACCTTATGAAAAATCTTACATTTTTTAAAGGAACAAAATTTCATAGCCCCCATAGACGAGCTTGACTTTAATTGTTTCATTAAAGCTTGCCTGCAAAATTCATTGTTAATCTGAAACTGAAGATATGTATAACTAAATGTATATATGAAAATAAGCCTTTAGTTTACAACAGCGGTCAGTCGTATTTAGCTATTCAGTGTAACATCCATCATGGCTGCATCCCCAGGAGGTGCAATTAAAAATGGAGGCGCCTAATTCACGGCGATGGCTGAACAAAAAGATAATAATAGCGCAAATAAAAACAGACATCAGGGCTAATAATCAGAGCGGGTTGATTTGTGGCCCGTGTGTGGGGTTGTGTGCAGAGGGGCTGTACAGCAGGTGCACGGTGGTCTGATTGGTGAGGACCCCAGAAACAATTTGTTTCACTCAGGATGCCCAATGTGGCATCTCCCCAGGCCTGCCGACCCCTCAGGCACAGGGGCCCTTTCCCAGCCTCTGTCATTGCTCTTTATATGAAGAGTAATGGAGGAACGCCATAGCCAAACCCTCCAGATAAGGGCCAGACCAGGGTGGAGACATTGGCATTATCTTCTGTTTGTAGCCCTATGCTGCTCAAACATGCCAAATTAATGCATAATAAAAGCTGATTCAGCAGCAGGGTAAACTAAGGGCTGATTAGTGGTATATTGGTAATATATGTTTTGCATGTGGACTATTAATGTTTTATATTTAATCAGGACAAGCAGCTGTAAATTCTTTGCTGTAGGCCCAATGTTGCCAAAGAGGAAAGAACACAGTAAAAAAAAAACGAAAGCTTTGTTGCCAAAAAATGACCATAACTCAATAAAAATACAACTATTAATCATGTAGTAACTCAGCACTGTAAAGTCCATGTGTTGTTTTCGTTTGAAGAAAATACCTCCGACAGGGCAAAGTGTGGACATCTCAAAGTTAGCAATTAAATATACATACCGTACAGATGGACGGCACCAATATTACACAACACAATGCTGATCAAGAGGCATTTGGTTAATAGAGAACTGAAGCGCTTGCAGTCGAAACCTCTCATTAACCAGCGGGAGTTAAAGAACCAACGGCATGTAAATCAACGTGATATAAAGTTTTTGCGGGGCAGATAGAGGAACAGACTGAGGGGGAGAGGAGCCCTTTCACCGGGAACATCTGGAACTTTCCAGCCTCTTCAGACAGGGACAGACACCATTTTGAGAATATGAAATCTGTCACAGTTTTTATATGGCAGCACTCTCATTAAGGACCGGGAGGGTGTGTGCCCGCAGTAATTGTTTTAATTTATTTGTTTATGGCAAAGACAGAGGGGATAGGCACATGGCACTCAGATTTTTTTTCTTTTTTCTTTTTTTATTGGGAACATATGGAACACATTTATCACCATTTGCAGTGATCGTCCTAAATGATTTTATTAACTAATTTGTAACTTTACACTTTTTTAATCAAACACATGCTGCGCACCGTAATGTTTTGA